>MU622416.1:4630-86932 GCA_025399235.1 Backusella circina FSU 941
TTGTATACCAACAAAGAATAATAGAGATAGCATACCATTAATCTGTCTGTTGTACCTCTAATCATGTGTGCAAAGATGATCAAGGCGACATGACCAACGAAGAGGATAGGTATCGCTGTCGACAGTGTCTCCAAGGGATCTTTTAAGAGTGAAGTGGAAGGTATTTTAAACGTTGCCAAGTAATTTAAGCCGATGGAAAGTAAACCTGTCCATAATTCAGCACAAAAAGGTTTCATCGTGTTGGTGTTTTTTTTTTTTATGAGTGAAGAGAGAGAATCTATTTTTTTTACACGAAAAAAATAAAAATAAAATCACGGAGTTCAAAGACTCTCATATGTTCTTGTAAAAGTATGTTAGACTATCCTGTTAGTAAAATACAATTGACACAATAATCTTCAATTAACGTGTGTTTCTTCTGTTGCTTGTAGAGCATATGTTTTAGTTGATTCGACTTTTTTTTTTAAATAAAAGAATATTGAATAATAAATAAAAAGTGTTTTCTATTGTATATACAAATTTCTTCTTCTACCTGTGCTTCTCGACCACCAGCTCCTTCCACAGCTGTAGCATCCACTCTAGACCAAACTACCTCAGTAAGCCAAGCATCAAGACCGAATTTGACTTTCTTTTGTTGACCTTGTCTAACACGAGATATCTGATTGGAGCTGTCAACCTGGCCATCATTGATACACCGACCAGGAGAGATCACATATGTCTTTGAAAGTATATTGACTCTTTTTTTTTGTCAAATAAAGTACTGATATGACTGCATCCGGATCCATGATTTGAATGAAATGTACTTTAATTGTTGAGACGGCAGTGTATGAGGTGAAGCGGTTGCACCCTTGGTGTGGTCCTTGCAGTGTTTTGCATTTGCTGCCTTTTTGGCACATGCACCTGACCCAATGTCTTCAGATCGAATTTGAAACCAATAGCTTTATTTTGACATCTTCCAGTGATCATGGGCATTAAAAAAAAAAAAAAGGAAAAGAATAAAAACAATGCTCGTGATTCAATCTGGTTTATTATCATATCAGTGATGCCATTCCCAAAAAGAGACTCTTCTTGTGTCCAAATGACTTGTGACCATTGGTTATATTGATATCGCTGAGACTCAAAACCTTATATAATTAATTGTTTTTATTCTTTTTTATTCTTCATCTCACGCGTTTTTTTTTTTTTTTTTTTTTTTCTCATATTTTTGTCTGGCAACAATATTAAAGTCGTGTGTCGTTTTCGACCACAAAACAAGTTGGAAATAAAAGAAGGCGGTGTTCCTATTATCGGTATTTCAGAAGACGGCACTGGCATTTCAATAACACTATTAAAATAATAAAAAAAAAAAAAAAAAAAAAAAAAAAAAAAAAAGAGAGAAAACCACCCCCTGAGTTTTAGTGTTTAATAAACTAAAATTGATATTTTATAATAAAAAAGGGAAAAGACAGTAATAACTTCTCATTTGATAAATGCTTTGATTCAAATACAAGACAGCAGGAAATATTTGAATATTCGATAAAGTCTATTGTAGATGGTAAATAGCGAGAGAAAATAACAATAAAAATAGACTCGGTAACATTGCTTTTTTTTTTCTTTCTTTCTTTCTTTCTTTTAGATGTCGTTGCTGGTTATAACGGTACCGTCTTTGCTTATGGTCAAACCGGTTCCGGTAAAACATTCACAATGATGGTAATGAACAAAGAGCGAAAAAAAAAAAAGGAGTGGCAAAAGACGAAACTAATAAAAAAGAGCGGGGATTTCCATATTTAGGGTTCAAGTATTGACGATCAAGAGAATAAGGGTATTATTCCTCGTATTATTGAACAAATCTTTGAAAGTATTCAGATGGCACCTGCCAACATGGAATTCACTGTCAAAGTGGCCTATATGGAAATTTACATGGAGAAAGTCCGTGATTTACTTGTTCGTAAGTTATTTTTTAATTATTGGTATCATATATCACTCAACATTTTGTTACCTAGCTACCAACGACAACTTGGCTATTCATGAAGACAAGGTCAAGGGTGTATATGTTAAAGGAATAAAGGAAGTGTATGTAGCTGATACAAATGAAGTGTATGATGTCATGCGCATTGGTGGTGATAATCGTGTTGTTGCCTATACAAGCAAGTATATATGCTAGAGACGAGAGCTTTATACATTCTAATGCTATATTTGCTTAGACATGAATGCCGAGAGTTCAAGAAGTCATTCTATTGTTTTGGTGACCATCACTCAAAAGAACCTGGATACAGGAGCCGCAAAGAGTGGTAAGCTTTATCTGGTAGATTTGGCAGGTTCGGAAAAAGTAGGAAAGACAGGTGCTTCAGGTCAAACATTAGAAGAAGCCAAAAAGATCAATAAATCACTTACTGCATTGGGAATGGTCATTAATTCTTTAACAGATGGAAAGGTAAAAAAAAAAAAAATGAGTTTTTTAAAAAAGGGAAATTTACTTTATGTCTAAAAAAAACAAAAACAAATCGTTTTAGGATGAGTTATATTCCATCAATTAACTGTGGGGAGTTATAGTCGAGTCATATTCCCTACAGAGATTCCAAATTGACCCGTATTCTTCAAGAGTCATTGGGTGGTAACTCACGTACTACATTAATTATTAACTGTTCACCTTCCTCTTACAACGAGGCCGAAACCATCTCCACCTTACGTTTTGGTGCTCGTGCAAAGACCATCAAGAATAAGGCCAAGGTCAATGCTGATTTATCGCCTGCTGAATTAAAGGCACTTTTGAAACGAGTAAAAGGAGATGCGGTGACTTATCGCCAATACATTTCTGCATTGGAAAATGAAATTAATATGTGGAGAACGGGTAAAAGGGTGCCGGAATCGGATTGGGCCAGCATGGATAAGCCTGGTGCTAAGCCTACTGCTGCTGCTCCTCTTACACCTGCACTCGCTTTCAAATCACCCGAAGAGGATTCGAGACCTTCAACGCCCGCCATGACGCTTGGAAAGGATGAAAAGGAAGAATTTTTAAAGCGCGAGCAAGAGTTATTGGAACAGATTTCTGAAAAGGCAGCCGAACTTTCCAATCGTGAAAAACAGGCTGAAGAAATTCAGGAAATGCTGGAGGAATTGAAGGACAATGAAAAAGAGTTCACTCACCAAAACAAACAAATGTCCACAGAATTGAACGAAGCTAAATTACAGTTGGAAAAGCAATCGTATGAAAAAAAGGAGGCCGAAATCAATGTCGACTCGCTGCGCGAACTTCATTTGGAATATACAGCTGAACGTGAGGAATTGAAGGCCACCTTGGCCAAACTGTTGGAGGAGCAGCAAAAGAACAAGGAAGGCATGGAGGCATCTCAAGTCATTGTGGAAGATGCAAAGGAAAAAGAAAAGGAGATTGAGCTCAACTTGGCAGCAGACAACTCACCTGAGACCATCCATAAATTAAAACAAGAGCTGAGTGAAACAAAGGCAACCATTGAACAACACAAGGTGACCATCACCAGTCTTGAACAAGAGAAACATGCACTTGAAAGCAAGCGCAGTGATCTTGAAGTTCGTTTCAACAATCTCGAGGTGGACTATGAGGAGCTTTTGGACAAGACCATCGCCATGGAAGAGCAGCAGGACGTCAGTCAAGAGACAGATATCATCTCCACCATTTCTGATTTAAAGACAAAATTGGAGGGTCAATACATCAAGAAGCGTGAAATTCAGCAAAAGGAAATTGAAAATCTCCGTGCCGATATTGAATCCAAATCAAAGGAGGAAACCCGTCTGGAGGAAAAGATGGCGGAACTTCAGCAGATCCATGACAAGCTAAAGAGAGCATCGCTTCCAGTCGCCTCAAAGGACGGTTTGGAGCAAAAGGAACGTGATTTGGAACGTATGAGAAAGTCAATGGCTCAGGAACTGGCTGATTTTGAGACCATGAAGAAGGTACTGATGCGTGATCTTCAGAGTCGCTGTGAAAAGGTGGTAGAGCTTGAGATTACACTAGATGAGACGCGTGCTCAGCAGAATAACCTTTTGAAGGCGACGAGTAATAAGGCACAGCAGAAGAAAATGGCCCTTTTGGAGCGTAATCTTGATCAATTAACTAACGTACAAAAACAGGTAAAGAGAGAGAGAGAGAATAGCCTTTTTTTTTTTGTTGTTGTACATATTTTTATTAATCAACATATTTGTAGCTTGTTGAACAGAACTCCCATTTGAAGAAAGAATCTGCTCTGGCTGATCGTAAATTGGGAGCAAGAAATGAACGTATCCAAAATCTTGAATTCCTATTACAAGACACACAAAAACAATTGATGGTTCAGAATGACAAGTAAGCTTTTTTTTTTTAATAAAACGACAGTGTATGCTTGATAAATAACACTCCTTCAATTGTAGATTTGAATCCCAACTTCAAGCTGTCAGAGGACGATTAGAGCAAGCACGCACTCACAAGACACAAAATAATTCGATGCTAAACTTTGGTCGAATTGCAAAACCATTACGTGGTGGAGTCGCTGTTGATTCAGAGTAAGCTATTTCTTCAATTATTTAGTATTTTGTTTTTCTAATGATTTTATAAATGAACATAGACAAACCGAGAAGAAAGATAAACGTACATCTTGGTTCCGATAACCTTTTATTTATTTATATTTTACCCTATGAAATCTTTGTATACTATTGCTTAAGAACTATTATTATTATTACAACTATTTTCTTTTTTCTTTTTTTTCTTTTTTTTTACTTTAAATTATATATAAAAAGAATATGGTTCCTCATTTTATCACTCTTTTGTGTGTGCCTATCTGTTGTGATTCGTGTTTAATAACCATTCTCAGCCAATCATATTCATTTACATTAAAATAATATACATTTAAAACAGAAAATGAGCTCCACACAGAATTACCTGTTGAAAGAAAAACACTATAGTAAGAAGGAATTTTAAATAACAAGTAAGTATCTCTCACATCACTGAATAGTAGTAATTATTTAATTGACAGGTTGTCTTGATCAATTTCACAAGACTGTCCCATTTTCGTGTCACCCGTCCCAAAATGACTGTAAATACAGTCATTTGACAAATATTATAATAAAAAACGTCTGAGAGTATGTTGTGTAGTTACCTTCTCAAGGTGTAATATGCTTAAGAGTACTCCGATTCATAATGTAAACTTAGTAAACACATTTACTTATCTTCTTTTATCTTATTAAAATAAAACCCACGATATATGCTATTTAAAAATACAAAGAGTAATACGCACTCGAGATCTCTATGAGGTCATTTGATCCAATCAGTGCACCAGAAAAAACTTAAATATGATTTTAAGCTCAGTGGAATATCATTTAGAAAAAGACCTACTAAAAACATCCATCCATCCACCTTTCTTTATATTATTTTCATTTTCCCCCCAGGTAATAGATATATAAAACGTAAAGGAAAATGCCTGATGGATTGACGATGATATATATTGGATTCTAGCCCTTTAAAAGAAATTACAGAACCGAAGATCATCATGTCTGCTGAGGAACAAAACATCATTGAGAACGAGCAAGTCGAGGTTGCTGCTGAAGCTACTCACGGATCCATGTCCGTTGAGGAAGCTCTTCAGGAAGTACTTCGTCGTGCTTTAGTTCATGATGGTCTTGCTCGCGGCTTGAAGGAGGCTGTAAAGGCTTTAGATAGGTAAGTAAAGAACATGTCGAATGAGAAACCGATGACGCGTTTTTGTATATATGAAAGGACTTTTTTTTTAAAAAAAAAGTTTTTCATTTTATTTAGACGCCAGGCTCATTTGGCTGTTTTGTGCGAATCTTGCACAGAACAAGAATATCTTAAACTTGTTGAGGCTCTTTGTGCTGAACACAACATCAACTTGATCAAAGTATCTGACGCCAAGAAATTGGGTGAATGGGCCGGTCTTTGTAAGATTGATCGTGAAGGAAATGCTCGCAAGGTGGTTGGCTGTTCTTGTGTTGCCGTTACTGACTTTGGAGAAGAGTCTGAAGCTATGAATGTTCTTTTGGACTGTAAGTATTCGTGATGGATACAAGATGATTTTTTTTCGTTGCTAAGTATTTTTTTAATAGATTTCAAGACTCGTTAATTTTTCTCTATGATCTATCATCTTGTTTTTGTCAAAAGCACAATATTAATAAAATGTTATAATTTTCCTTTTTGAACATGATTTTCCATTCCCCCTGTGAAGACATCTTTTGTGTCTGCTTGAATTCATCTTTTCATAGTAGAAGACATAACATAAACATTATAATTGTTTTTTTTATTCACATAATTGTAAGCAAAACAATAAATGTTGGATTTTACGACTGATATTTTGGGAATCATAAAATCTGCAAAAAAAAAACAGCGTATACATTACATAGTTTTTTTTTTCATTTTTTTTCTTTCTAAATCAGAAAATAAGATCCAATATACATAAATGATCTTATTTTTTTCATTTAACCAACGCTTTCTCTCTTATGTCATCCAATATGTATCATCAAACATGCAAAAAAAGAAAAAAAAAAAAACCAATTTTATAAAACTAAAAACAAAAACAAAAAATTGTAAGGAACGGCAAGGATTCAATTACTATTTTTTTCCTTTTGTTAGCTATTTAATGCAAAAAAATCAACATTTAAATGAAACCAATCTTGTTGGCAACATCAAGAGCATCGACATCAGCGGTCAAACGGACGAAAGCCTTCTTGTTACCGTCAGGTCTGATGAGGGTGTTGATCTTGGCAGCCTCGACATCATAAAGTCTCTTGACAGCATCCTTGATTTGGTTCTTGTTGGCCTTGACATCGACAAGGAAGGTCAAGGTGTTGTGTTCCTCAATCTTCTTCATGGCAGTCTCGGTGTTCAAAGGCTGACGAATGACACGGTACTGGTCCATGCGGGGGGCATGGGGAACAGACTTGCGAGCGTACTTGGGAGCACGGGGCAAGACAAGGGTCTTGGGGATGTGGAAGTGGGTAGAGGTGCGGATCTTGCGAACGGCCTTACCGTGGACACCCTTGAGGGCGGACTTTTTGGCGTTAAGAGCCTTGGCGGAAGCTATTTTGAGCAAGCAGGGTTAGCAATTGGTTTAAAACACACACCGCCACAATAACTTGAGAGAAAGAGAAAGGTTAAAAGAGAAGGAGAGGTGTTTATTTTGGTTTATCTTTATTTTTTTTGGTCATTGTGCGAGTTGTTTGAGTATATGTATGCTTCTGTTTAGTTTTACTCGCTTGTTCTTTATAAGTTCGTCATTTGGTCGTTGTGTTTTTGTACTGAAAAAGTCGATTATCCAGAGTTATTATCTCTTTTAGTGATTTGTTATAGATGGTGTTTTGAATTGATCATCCGTTTGAGTTTATTCATCCATCATCCTCTTACTTTCTCTTTCTCTCCTGTTGATGCTTTACCTTGGTTTGCCATTGTTAGATTGTCTACAGAGGAGGATTATATTGCTTCTGCATTTCACACTTTATTTTGTTAATCGACAAAAACTGACTATACAACTCCGCTCTTCATTTTTTTTTTACTGTCCGGATCGGATTTTCGTCTCTTTTTTAGGACTATTGAATTCACTCTCTCCGCATGCACTTACATTAGCATAAAGGCAATAGTAATCTTATTTATAATCAAGCAAGATATTCGTTTCTAGGTTATCATCAAATATTAAAAATGGGAAGGGAGCCAATTAAAAAAATACAACAACTGGTAAAAATGCTTATTATTATTAAGTAGAAATGCATTAAGAAATAAAGTAGTTTTCACACATATAAAAAAGTGTGTACCAACCTGAAATCCATTTAGGTAATAATAATAAACAGATTTGTTTAGATAAAATAGATAAACATATTCATGCAAGAAAGGAAACATAAACTGGTGGCTTCTTTTGTTTACATGAATGACACCATTGTTGCTGCAGCACCTGATTTTGCTGTCTATAAAATATTATTTTTGTTGCTCACTATTTTCTTCCTTGTTGACTTCTTATTATTCACTTTTCGCTTTTCATCGTTTCTTTCATCGTTTTCAACGCATTTACTGCTTCAACTTCCTTATCTCCAGCGCGACTTTTTATCGCTTTTTTTTTTCTTTTCTTTTCTTTTATTTATCGTCTGTACCGCCTTTGAGCGCGTTTTCTTTCCTTCTTTCTTCTTTTTATTTATCGTTTCTTTATCGTCGTCATGGAGCTCTATCGCCCATTAGAAACATTTACACTCACCAAGGCCAGCTTAAATGTTTTCATCGACAATAATACATTGAATGCTGTTTACACAACACTAAACCACTTCATTTTATTTAGGCTGATCACCAGTCAATCTGCGATGAGAATATCGCTTTGAAGAAGCAACTTGAAAAATGACTGCGCGATAATGACGCTTTGGTAAAGTCAGTTCTATTTGACAATATTAAATTATAAACTAACATTGTATTATGCTATAAAATAGGTCTGTGAGAACGAGCAGTTGGTGAAGAGGAACTGCGATCTTGAGGACGAGATCAAGCAATACAATGATGAGCGATTGAAGAGGGAGGAAATGCTTGATTCCTTCGTATCCGAAATGAATGCATCCACACTTGCCAATATGAATGCAAAAAAATAAAACAATCAAAGAGCAAGAGGCTATCATCGACGACCTCGAAGAAACTATTAAAGTCTTGGAGGAAAATGACCAAGCGTCATTTGAACAAGTGGATCGATGTAATCCAATTGGATTAGTAACAGATGAACAAATCATGTCTGAAATACGCGAACAACTTAAATATATGGAACGTCAGTACTGTAAAAATAACGAAGAGGCATAGACCAACAGATACAAAGTATTGCTCCATAAAGTAGCTGTTGGTAGAGCCAAAGACTGGCGTTATATTACCAACAGTATTTCATCCAAGTACCAGCAATCAAAACGTGCCATGGACGTTGTATTGCAAAAACTGATAGAAAGCAAACAAGATGAGGATAAAAAAAAAGAGCAATACAACGATCTTCTTGATCTTGTTAAGGCTGAGAGAAAAGAGAAGGTAGAGCTGTGGACGTTATTGGAGGAAAGATTGCAGGAAATTGTCAAGCTCGGAAGAGCGTTATTTAAGCTTCAAGGACAAGTTATTGAATTAAAGAACAGAAATGAGTTCTGGAAAGAGACAGCGAGAGTATTTGGAAAGAGAAAAAGAGAGGAAGAAGATGATGATGATGATGATGAGAGCATCCCTCGAACAAAAAAACGATCTGTTTTCTCTCCATGTTTAAGCATCAACAATGATGTTTGTATCAATTCAAAAAGCCTTTATAGGTTTGTTTTTTAAAAAAAAATAATGGTTACTCTATGTACAATTGCCACCCAATAAATTATAAGAATTAATTGCTAAGAAATATATACTTTGAGTTCAGTAGTAAGTATTACCAATAAAATAGATCAAATAAACACTCATGAATGAAGAGCATATACATAAATAGGCACAATGCTATAAATTTGATTATAAAGAACATCCTTCTTGCAGCTTTTACAGTATAGTAATAACTAAAAGTAAATTATTTTATTTTATTGCAAAGTTTAAATTACAAAAAAGATGGTTTTTTTATTCATGCCTATTCTTGGGAGCCTAAATAAAAAAAAAAAGAGAGTAAGATTCTAATTTTTCGCTTCAACATGTCAAAAATGGTTATATACAGCCAACGTAGTACGGATAGTCTATAAATAGAATATTTTGCTTTAATAATAATAAAAATATGTATTCATTTTATTATTTTTCACCTTTTCAGCAACTCTAATTCCAGTTGAGAAGCTACCAGCGACAATAGCAATTGTATACAGTTTAGTTATGACAGCCATTTATTTATTTTATTAGCGTGTTTTATAGATGTATTCAAAGAGAGATGGAATCTATCGCTTTTTATATCTATTTTGAATAAGGTGAAACATTTCAAAAGCTGTCTTGGGTTCCTTTATACTTTTTGCAAAAAAAAAAACGCGACATCCACGCAGATAAACGATTGTGTCACCGCATAGATATGCTTTATGCATAAAGTTATTTTTTTTTCTTTTGCAAAAAGTTGTATAAACATATACAAATGAAAAATAAATCTGATGATGTATTTTTAATCTCAAAAAAGAATTAAACCCTGTTTTTTAGTGCCACACAGAAAAAGAGACGCCCAAAGTATATGAAGAATGGTCTCGTGAGAAATATTTTTATTATTTTCCGTCCCACAGGGGGGAGATTTTTTTTTCCTTTCTTTTTTTTTTTTTTCCATTATTTATTATAAAAAAAAAAAACATGTTGGGTGTATTTCGTTTATCAGCAAGGTCGGTGACTCTTACACGATTCACTGCTTTACGTAGTTTTAGTACTTTGCCTGAAAATGAACGTGCCGTTCGATCGAGAAGAGCATTGTTTTATGGTAAATTATATAAATATATAAATATAAAAAGCGTTTTCCATTAACAAATATATAAAAGTGCCTGGTAGTGACGAACGAAAGATTCATAAATCCATCACAGTAGGCGCTGATTGCATTGTATATGACCTTGAGGATAGTGTATCAGCCAATAAGAAGGGAAGTGCTAGACATATGGTGATTGATGCTTTGGAGGTATGTTTTATATCTTATCATTATCCCTTTTTTTTTTTAAAAAAAAAAAAAAAAAAAAAAAACGTTCTATTGTGTGTCATTAGGCTTCAGAACATGGAAAAGCAGAAAAAGCAGTTCGAATTAATTCTATCGGTTCAGGTAAAAGAAAAAAAGAAGGGTATAGATTTAAAGAGATAACTAAAGAGGGAAAATGTTTAGGATATGAACTTGATGATCTTAATGTCATTGTACGTAATATTCTTATATAAATTAATTTATATGATGTCACTTATATGTAATTACATATATATCAGCTTCATTCTAAACGCCTTCAAGCCATTGTGGTGCCAAAAGTACAAAGTGCAAAGGATATTCAGTTTGTGAGTCGCATGATTGACTCTGTTGCAGTGGAATCACAGTATGTGTTATTATCATGATAACTTTTCATTATTACTACTTTCTAATTATCATTATAATAGACGGGAAAGAATACGTTTAATTGCATCAGTGGAAAGTGCACTTGGTATGATGAATATTAAAGAGATTGCCACTTCGGACCCAAGATTAGATGCTTTGATTGTAAGTGTAAAAATGAGATATAAAAACACATATTAAATATATATTGTTGTTATTTAGTTTGCCGCAGAGGATTATTGTGCCGACTTGGGTCTTCTTCGTACAAAAAATAGACAGGAAATGCTATTTCCTCGTCAGTTGATTGTCAATGCAGCAGCCGCATACGGATTACAAGCAATTGATTTGGTAAAAAATAAGAGAAAATGGAAATAGTATATATATTTACCAATCTATAAATAGGTTTGTGTTGATTTCAAAGATAGAGATGTTCTTTTAGAGGAATGTGTTGAGGGTAGAACATTTGGCTTTGCGGGTAAACAGGCCATCCATCCAGATCAGATTGATATTATTCAGAGATCATTTCTACCGGGCATTGAAGGTAACATACTATTCTACTAGTATTATTCAGACAATTTAATTATTATTATTATTAGAACTTGAAAGAGCGGTTCGTGTTGTAAATGGTTTTGAACATTATTCACAAAAGGGTATTGGTGCCTTTAATTTGGATGGAAAAATGTAAGATTCATCCTCCTCAGAAATGATTCTTTTTACTTAATGTAAATATGAATAGGATTGATATGCCAGTAGTAAAATGGGCAGAAAAGGTGGTAGCAAGAGCACAAGCAGGAGGAATGGAAATACCGGTGATAGAGCAAGAGAATGATAGTACTTTTGAAAAGTCTAAATCTAAAAAATAAATTTACCCTCCAGAAAAAAAGAAAAAAAATCTATTTCGTACATTTTTGCATGAAATGGACACACTAACCTGTTATAGGAATCTGGTTTAAAAATTGTGTTTGAGTTATTCGTACATTAGAGAGAAGAGATGATATATTATATGTATTGATGTGTTTATATATACATGATTGTTATTGATTTATATATGAATGTAATGGTCATTGTTGCAAGCCATTATTTTATTTTTTCTTATTAATTGAAATAAGTAGCATAAAATCCATTTTAAATATAAATACCCTATTCTCTTTAGTTATTGTTTTAGTGATGACTTATATATCTTCAATTATTGCACAGTCAATCAGTTATTGGTTGTTATTCTCTATTATTCTAAAATATCTTCAAGTCATCCCAAAAGATCAATAAATATCGGTTATTTTATATAATCCGTCATACTAAGGGTTAACATAGTATAAATAGTGAACAGTTATTAAGACATACAGATAAAACATACTTAATACAGTACTACACAGCTTTGTGGCATAGTATTGAGTTGATCATAAGGCATACACTCTAATCTTATATCCTTCTGTCTCTTTCTTAAAATCTCATACACTCTGAACACAATCCAAATCATATAGTTCGTTTTACTTCAAATAAAACTCAGCTACTGTTATATATTCTCACGTGATGAGCCTCAAGCGAGAGAGAGAGAGAGAGGGGGGTGACGTGGAAGGGACCAGCGCAGTTCCTCTTTCTTTATTTGACTCAGTTTTTCTTGCCATATTCAAAAAAAAATCCTACTTTTTTTTTTCCTTTTTTTCTAATTAATATACAAATAAATAATAATGTCAACCCCAATGGATGTGGATCCTCCAGCTGCTGCTCCCACAGAAACACCAGTGGAATCTTCCAAGGGAAAGGGAAAGGAAGAAAAGCCCCGTTTTGAAGTGAAAAAGGTACATTTATTTTATTTTATGCTTGGAAAAGACTAATGTTTATTTTTTTTATTATTAGTGGAATGCCGTTGCTCTTTGGGCTTGGGGTAATAGATAGAGGGGAAAATTATTGGAATACAGGTGTGGGTTTATTGTTATTATTTAACGCGTAATATACTATTTAGATATTGTTGTTGACAACTGCGCCATTTGCAGAAACCATATTATGGATTTATGTGAGTTTCCCTCTTCTTCCCAAGATTTGATCCTTACTCATCTTGTTTGTATTTATATAGGTATTGAATGTCAGGCTAATCAGGCTTCTGCTACCTCTGAAGAGTGTACTGTTGCTTGGGGTGTTTGTAACGTAAGTATTTGATATATATATAAAGAGGTAGGGGGCGAACAATCGCTTTAAACGTTTATTCTCTCTTATAGCACGCTTTCCACTTTCATTGTATTTCTCGTTGGTTGAAGAGTAGACAAGTATGTCCCCTTGATAATCGTGAATGGGAATGGCAGAAATATGGACGATAAACAAATACACAAAAAAAGCAAAAAAAAAAAAAAAATAACAACACAACACAACCAATATATATATATATAAATGATGTATAGGAAATAAACACCTTTCTTTTTTAATACTTTATTTAAACATGCGTAAATAAGCCAAAAACAATGCACCCGCACCAGTCATTGTACCTATATATGTATTAAAAAAAAAAAAAAATGAAAGAGAGGTTAAATACCATTTCACACATGTATATATCACTTTTTACCAATCATGTATTGCATAATTTGAAATTTAATCGCTTCCATCTGGGTTCTTAAGCCCGATATCTCACTCTCAATGCGTGTATCCGTCTCTTTAATCTTAATCTCTTGTGCACTCGATACATCTCGTATTTTACCCTTTTCGAGGTTGAGATCCAGTCGCACGTTGGCCTGTGTGCGTGTGATCTCTTCTCGTAGTCGTTGTCGTAACTTTTCTAGTTCGGCTTCGAGTCGATCGTTTTCAGCCTTCATCATTGTGAAATCGTTTCTTTCGATGAGTTGCACTTCTGATTTTAACTTTGCGAAATCGACTTTATAGGCATAGATGGCCTAATAAGTGTGTGTGTGTTAAAAGAAATAGTTGGTAATCCCCCTCTTTACATAGTGTGTGAGTGTGTGTGTGTGTCTCTAACCTTTTCTCTTTCTGTCTTGGTTACCATAATTCTATTAACGTCGTTCATACTATATTTCGTATGTTATTATTATTTATGAGTATATATGTAAATAGGACGTGGTTTTTGTTTTTTAACCTTTCCCCAATAGCTTTCTGTAAGGATATCATAATGGCCTGACTCTGTTGTCGTGTAAACCCTTCTCGTTCAAGTCGCTCTACAAATTTGTATGTATCAAAATGATTTTGGTTACAAAAACGGGATGTGTGAAATAGTCGATGGAGATGACGAAGGATTGGCATAGTGTTGTTGTTTGTAGTGAATGAATAATACATAAAACCTTGCAGGCACGCAAAAATATTTAAAATAGATTGAAATTACTCCGCTTTTTAATAAATGACCAGGTACGAAAAGAGTAAAGTTTGTTTTGATGATCAAAAAACATAATTTATTGTTTTGTATTGTCATTCTACTTTTTGAAAGTACTTTTTTCTTTATGATTACCATTCAAGTGACAAAAAGCATTATTGTTTTGTTGCGCCAATTGAAAAATATGTATATATATGGATTATCCTTTTTGAATCTGATAAAATTTGCATATATTTTTTTTTGTACATAAACTTAACCCCAAAAACCAACATCATCCGTCCAATCATAGCCATGTTTAGAAGGTGGTGGTTTTAATGAAGGCGGAAGATCCTTTACCTTCCAACCCGTCGGTAATTTGTAGCGTTTTTTGGATTCCTGTGATTTGATCTTTTGTGTCATCTGTGCTCCCACCTGTTTCTTTTGGGCCTCAAACCATTGTATCAATTCGGGTGGATAGATGGTATTTCCTTCAATTATTGTTTGTGTTTATATTTATATATACGTTTTAATAATATATATATATATATATTACTTGCCTGAGCCATGATCCACTGTGATGTGACTGTATTTACATGTTAGACCATAATCACAGAATCCCTGTGTTAGGTAGTGTCGACAGGGTGATTTATTAAGTTGCTCTTGAAGAAAATCATCGGGATCTGTATAAAATAACAAGTCAAAGAAAGCTTTCTATTGTTAAAAAAGCTCCCTCTTACCTTTAAACCAGTCGTAATGTAACTTTCGATTGCTGAGATGAATGGCACCTTGATCATGATTTCTTCTGTTGGTTGCATTGTCTGGAAATGAACACTGACAGAAATCGCAATAATCTTTACAAAAAAACAAAAAAAATGCAGGTTAACCCTTGTCTCTTTTATTGATCAACAAGTTGATTTACAATTTCTGGGCATTTGCAATTGTGTAGAGGTTGTGCCTTGAAGATGATATCAGGTGATTCGTAAAGTTAAAAAGAGATTTGACGCCAAGACATGTTCAAAAAAAAAAAAAGAAAAAATGTTTGGGGAAAAGTGTTTTCTGTGCGCGGTTTTCAAAAAACTTGTAAAAATGAGCAATTCAAAATTGACGTGTTTGCTTTCATTATAATCTGGAATTACAAATCAAAATCTAAATAAAAAAAAAAAAAATACATCTATTCTTTCATAATGAGCTTGGCACTTTTATATTTATAAATCCACGAGATCTCTGCCAATTTCCTAATCAAGATTCATTCCCGTCAGCCAGAAAATAAAAGAGAACCTGCAATACTCACTCATATTATCAATTTGAAGTTTTGATGGGCAGATCAAGCATCCGAACTCGCGGATTTAACTTTCCGTTAAAAAAGGAGTTTCCCTTCTATATATGAGCAGACTCATTGCTGAAAGAAAATTGCAATTAATTTGCGTTTAATTTTTTCTTTATTGAGATTTGTTTATACCGATAGCATCTACTTTCATTGTTGATATTAGTCTAGTAGTAGCCTTAGCTAACCATAGTAGAACACTGCTAAAATGCAGACAATATTTATATATGCATATATATCTATCTATCTATATATATATATATATATATATATGCTAATAACATTGATTCGATTCACTTAAAGTCAAGATGCCACCAAATTAAGTTAATTAAAGGAAATATCAAAAGAGCCGAGACCATATTGTAAACAATACTTGTAATATAGATACATTTAATTCCTTTTGGTGATATTATATTAGTTCATCTTTTTACTCTTGTTAAGAACAAAAAAAAAAAAACGCCATTGTCAATTTCATAAAAGTTCTGTTTGTGGTAAAGATCAAATCACGTCCCCATCTTGATTGGTCAAGTCCATTTTGATCATTTTTTTTCCAATAGTTTAAATCCCAGAGAGAAAGTTTTTTTTGGGGGAAAACCCAGTTACAGCCTTTGCGAACATATGCAATACATCTCTCTCTTTCTCTCTTTTTCAATCACAAGCCATATGTAATCGGAACGAGTGGAACCGATTTGATGCTTTTTTTTTTTACATGATTCGGACTATGTTTATTATAGTTAGTACACAAAAAAAAAAATGATTTCACTCGGGATGGTTGGTAACACGTGAAGATGGGTCTATTAGGTTTCACATGGTGTCGATTCCAAAAGTTTTATATATATTTTTTTTCCATTCCCCAAAACCATCTATCTTTCTTTCTCTTTGTTTTTTTTTTTTATCTGATTTTATTTTATTTTTTAAAAAAAACATGAGTCAACAACAATCACCCATGTCTATTACACAATTGGTGAATTCACCAAAACAACAGTCCGTAGATATAGAAGATCCTAACGTTATATTGGCCGCAGAGGCCTTGGGCGATATGGCACGATCATCAACCAAAGTAACGCCCATCACATTACCCTCACTATCTACCCCATCCTCCACCCCCAGCTCACCCTTACCCACACCAGAACAACGCCTCTCATTCTCAAGTGAGAGTACCTCGGACGAAGATCATCGATCGTTTATGCATCGAGTGTCCAACATACCACTTGTCAACTCTGCGTTACGTGCGTACGAAAGTTCGAAAAATGCAAGTTATGTGGTCAAGTACGGGGCAGAGATGGTGGAATCGTTTGCAACGCCTCTTTATGATACATTGGGTCGACGTGCACTTTCAGGTGTAGATGAATGGGGTTGTAAGCAATTGGACAAGGTAAAGGGTTTTTCGAAAAAAAAAAAAAAAAGTAGATATATTTATATATATAGCTAATTTATATATACATAGCTAGAAGAGCGGTACCCTAATTACGTTGCACCAAAAGAAGAGGAGGAGGATGTGGCAGGAGAAGCTACTACTACTGCTCTTGCACGTACTTCACTTGGAGAGGATGAAGGTCTTAAACATAGAACACGTGATGAACGTATGTGTCATTTTCTTTTGCAAAGAAAAAAAAAAAAAAGGAAAACTAAAATTTTATTATCTTAATCATATATAGATGTTTTGAAATCACGTTCCAGAACTTCCTCACGCTCCACCTCGCCACATCGAGGCATCACAAAACATCGACCTCTTGCCAGAAGTAAATGGCATCAAATTGTCATGCATGCTTCCTCAGCTGCAGGCACCACTGCTGCAGTGATTAGTGAAGAGAGTATGAAGTGTTTACGCTATTGTCTAAGTTGGTTACAGGTACCCGTCTTTTTTTTTTTTTTTTTTTGGTTGTTGCATCTTATATCTAACATCCCTCTGTAGTATGCCTCTCAACATATCGAACAACAATTAGGCATGCTCCAAAAAATGCTAGCATCATTATCATCATCATCAGAGGAAGAACGATCGATCGCCACACAAGAGTCGGCCTTATCAGCACTGAGTCAGATCAAGAAGGAGATTATCGATACACTAAGAAAGGTGGTAGAGGTGGTCTCCAAGTATGCCGGCACGGGTCTCCCCGAACAAGCCAAGGCCTCTGTGCGTGGCTTTATCCTGGCCTTGCCCAGTCGCTGGGCCATCCTCAATCAATCCAAGCCAGGGACACCTGTAGGGTCACCCACATTGAAACCATCCGATCCGTCATCAACAAGGATACAGGAGACCTCGATGCGATTATTGAATTTTGGTGGAGAGTCTATCGAGATGATTCGATCTGTCTCGTTTGTGTTCTCGGATACCATCGAACGTGCAGAACTCTGGTTGAGTCGTCTTCGTGTGGTTGGTGGTGGTCGTGTTACTCGTGTAGATACTGCTGCTCGTGTAGAAAATGGTGAACCAGAACAAATGGAGCTAAATTAATTTTTCTTACATATACATACTTTTTTTTCTTGTTTATATATCTTTTATACCAAAATTTGTAATTCCCCCTCCAATCCCCCCACCACCACCTTTTTTTTTTCGATTCTTTTATTGTACAGGAATTGTTGTAAATCATTCAATATAACTTTTTATTATTATTATTATCATTCATAAATATATATATATATATATATATATATAGATTTAATTGTGAAACGTTTTTATAACATGTTCATGAAGTTTGCATATTTCTTGTTTCATCATTTATATATATATTTGTTCCAAAACAGAGGGTGTGAACTTTTGGCAATGGTAATGAAACGAGGTGGAGAGAACAGAAGGCACTTGAATATAATGAATGATCCAGATCTATCTATCTATCTATCTATCTATATCTATTTATTCGTTTAATTATTTTTTTTTAAAAAAGAAAAAGAAAAAGAAAAAAAGAAATATGATAAACTATCATAGTCATTTGACCAAGTTCCTTTGGAAGGAGACCACAGTCGATAAAAAAATTTTCGATCTTATTGAATGAAGTAGATAGTAACTTGCTGATTTCCAGATCAATACAAGTGAGCGAGAAGTCAACAAGGGTAGGTGGAAATGAGCTCAGGTACTCTGTCAAGTTGACTGACCAATCGTCTTCAATATCCTTCAAGTCTATATCCATTGTTGTAAGCAAAGTCATGTTTTGAAATAGACTTGGTAAAGTCATCACAATGGAAATCCTGTATTCCAACAAAACAATATCTTAATGTGAGCTTTTTTTTAGAGCTGGTATATTTTGTAGAAAAGGAAATAGACTTCCTCTTGAGTTTCTATAGCCACCAGACACGACAAGTTGACTCGATTTATTCCATGTGGTCGATGTTGACACTTATCGTATCAGTCCACCAGAACCACCCATTTTCTCCATCACTGAATTTGGATTATCTGGCCCTGGGAAATACCAACGAAACAGGTTGTGGAATATGCTGCGAAACTTGTTATAATTAATCTTCACTTTATAGTTAAAGATTGTTGTCAAAACTTCTATTTGTGATCCACGACTAGGCTTACACTGGATCATACCAATTAAGCTGCGTAATACGTTTATAGTGCGGATTTCATGATAATTTAGTAAGCTGCGTGGTATAAAACAATAGAACAGAGTTTGCAAACAAGCATACATGTTAACTGTTGACCCAAGGGGATTTGAGCGAATATGCAGTGTAAAATATATTCGAGCGATGGTGTTAGTCTATACTACTTTTGATTCATCATTGATAAAATAAACAATGATTTTATTTATTTGTGATAAACTTCTATTCTATGTCTAATTTAGAGTTCCATAACTCTTACACTATGTGAAACAAACAAGTTATGTTGCATATATTATCAAAAGCTACCAGTGCTTGGACAGATACATTAACAATATCGTGTTTGATTTGATGGCATTAAAACATTGTAGTCAACTACGCTTCGAAGATACCGATGTATGTAGAGTAAATCATGGGCTATTGTTATCGTTTCATCTTTCACACAAATTCAATGAAGTGTTTACTATGGGACATATATAAACGCTCTAGAGGACTATTTAAATGCACAGTATTGTTGTTTACTTTCAAAATAAATATATATTGTTTTATTACTATTGTTTTCTTTCTAAATCTTTCCTAAAAGAAGCTCGCCAACTGTGGATTTGCCATAGAGGCGGATAGTATTGTATAATGTAACAAAGTCGACGGTAGAAAAGAAAGTATCAAACAAACCGAAAGGCAACATCAAAGGAATCCATCCACGAGCATATTCAAGGGCCCAACCATGTTCAGGAATCTTATAGTGTTCAACGTTGCCTCTTGCTAACAAGTGCATATCTCCAGGTTTAAATTCCTAATCATGAGCAAAAAAAAGTAAATTTAAAATCAGATTTCTAGAAAAAAAAAAAAAAAAGTGAGGGAGAAATTACCATGCGTTTAAGGTCTCCTGGACGTTGAGACCACTGTTCACCATCGAGAATAATAAAATAGTCATCGCAAAGGTATCTACCAGTATGACCCTCAGTTCCGATTGCAGTACCAAACAAGAGGATGTATTCTGTAAGCGACGCGTGAACAATCCACATTGTACCCATGGCACCACCAGCATTGTTAAAGACCCATTCTTCCTTGAGATTGATATGACCAGGATATTCCTTTTCCAAGTCTTGAACAACAGATCTGACCAGTGCATGGGTATCATTTGAATGGAGTTGAATGTTTTTTTGGGCAATGCTTTGAAGGACATTCTGGTCAAAGATATAGTAACGATCTTTGATTTGATCAAACTTGACAAAAAGAGCACCAATTAAAGTCAAGATAAAGAAGAGCTTTACTAAAAGCGATCCTTTATTCTCTTTCGATGTTGCCATTATAAATAAGGAATAAATAGAACTTGTTGAAAAGAGAGAAAGGGAAAAAAAAAAAAAGAGGATAAAAGGAACACGACTTATTTAAAGTTTAAAAGTATCTGTGAGCATATCCGTCCTCTAACAAGTATACATAGGATCTGCTACCTAGAACGATAAGTCACTGTTAAAAAAAGGAAAGCAAGTTACACATGCTCTCCTTTGGTTCTGTTTTTTTTTAGAGCCATTTCACCAGAATTTTGATTATAAAAGAACAAGAACGACATGAATGAATATGTTACTTTGAAAGTTTATCAATAGGAGTAGAATGCGATATACATCATGTCAATGTTTAACCTGGGATTATAGAAAGTGATCTATTTTTTACAAACATGTTAAAGGAGTAATAGTTCTTTATTTTTCTGTAGTTTATGAAATATAAAATATGTTTTTTTCTGTTCCTTGCTCCGTTATCGGTTGCTTTAGCTGTCCTCCCTTTGTACTCGAGTAAATTAATGTATGGTAAAATTGAATTAAGCACTGAAGAATGCGCTTTTAAAATTAGATAAACATATAAATTAAACAAACAATGATAAATACACTATTTCTAGATAACATTACACTCTTTTGCGACGTAGTGATCAAAGATATTTATTATTATTATCAATAGGATCATTAGGGTGGACATTATGGTAGGGTTAAGGTTGCGCTGGAGAACCAAGCTAGTAAATGATACAAATAAACGTGGGTGGGTAGAATAATGTCGTCCAATGAAATAATCAAAATATAAAATACCCCATTTTTTTTTTCATTTTCATTTATTTAAAAAAAAGTTATCAGACTTGCAGCTCCTTCCTTGCCATGCCCTTGGAATAGAGACAGGCGAGATCATCAACTGACAAAAATCACTCAGAGAGAAATGATTGCCACACTTCACTCAAAAGAAGGTCTGCTAAAAATCATCGACTAACTTAGATAATGTATCTCGTTTAGAAAACGTAGAATTGTAACATACTGCATACAGATCCTGTAGAGTACGGTCACTAAAGAAAAAACTCTCTTGCTTACTTTTTTCTCTCTTTTATAGTTTTTTTTTTGAACGCTGAGAACGAAAAAAACATGAAAATTTTTTATAAAAAGCAGTCTGATTCTAGCTAAAAGGAGGCATTCATTGGATCAATCTCATATTTTAAAGTCCCTCTTCATCAACCACGCTTTGGAAAGTGACTATGTTTCCATGTTCTGGAATCAGCAGTTAGTTGAACAAAAGCTTGGGAATATATAAAAGCTAAATCACTATGATATACTAAAAAAACTTAATATTTTTCTTCTAAAGAGAAAACTATTTCCTATGATTAGTAATGATGTCGTTAATAGTTGTATCATATGGGGTCTGGATTGAGGATATTTTATCGCAGATATATGTACCGTGTAACAAACAAATTATAAACATATCAACATATGGCAATCTCCAATATTGTAAAACAAGATGAATGTATTCAAAGAAACGTTTTTTTTTTTATTATTATTATTAACAAAAGACTTCCAATCTTTTTTTTTTTTTTGAATAAGGATATATGCATTTTCAGGTGGGGGATTTTGTTTTTGTTTTTGTTTAATAAGCTTCACGGCTCACATTGATCTTTACAGTCTTGACCTGAATATAGTTATCCAAAGCATATTCACCATTCTCACGGCCAATACCACTTTGACGGAAACCACCAAATGGCGTATTGTAATCAAGTTCATTATAGCAGTTAACCCCTATAAATAATAATTAACAAAAATAGAATTCAAGTGAAGAGACATTGATTTACTTACAAACTGTACCAGCCTTGATGCGGTTTGCAACTTCAACTGAGCGAGCTGAATCGCGTGTGAACACAGCAGCAGCAAGACCATAATCTGTATCATTTGCCATCTTGACAGCCTCCTCCATTGTGTCAAACTTTGAAACAACGACTACAGGACCAAAGATCTCTTCTTGAACAATGGTCATATCATCCTTGACGTCTGTGAAAACAGTAGGTTCGATAAAGTAGCCTTCGGTACCCCAACGCTTGCCTCCCATGAAACATGTGGCTCCCTGTTTTTTACCAGCCTCAATGTATCCCATAATACGATCAAATTGAGTTTGAGAGACCTGTGGTCCTTGGTAAGTATCATCCTCATGAGGGTTACCTAACTTTGTCTTGCTGGTATACTCTTTGAATTTGCTAAGGAACTCATCGTAAACACTGCTTTGAACAAGAACACGACTACCTGCACAGCAGCATTGGCCATGGTTAAAGAAGATTCCTTTATGTGCCCAGCGAACAGCCTGATCAATATCTGCATCATCAAAGATAATATTTGGCGATTTTCCTCCTAATTCAAGTGTGACCTTCTTGAGGTTACTATCTGCTGCAGCAGCCATGATCTTGCGTCCGACCGCAGTACTACCAGTGAATGCAACCTTGGCGATGCGAGGATGACGAGCCAATGCGTCACCTGCAATGGGACCAAAACCGGTAATGATATTGACTACACCTGGGGGAAAACCAGCTTCAACCACTAATTGGGCAACCTTGATGGCAGACAATGGTGTCAATTCAGAGCTCTTGACAATAACAGTGTTACCAGTACAAAGAGCAGGACCAAGCTTCCAACCTAACATCATCAAGGGGAAGTTCCAAGGAATAATAGCAGCACAAACACCAATAGGTTCATGGCGTGTATAAGAGAGAGCACCATCTGTATCGATAACCTTACCGTGAATTTTATCAGCCCATCCTGCGTAGTAGCGGAGAGTGATTGCGATTTGTTTGGCATCAAAGTTACGTGAGAATGTAATTCCTTTACCATTGTCAAGTGTTTCAATTTGTGAAAGTTCTTCGTTATCACGGTCAATAAGTTCAGCCAACTTATAAATCAGTTTAGCACGATCACCTGAAGACATTTTAGACCATGGACCTTCAAAAGCTTTTTCAGCGGCAACAACAGCCTTCTCCACATCTTCCTTCTCGGCTGGTTAAAAAAAAAAAAATGCATGCTAAATAAAAGAAACAAATAATTGACCACATTTATAAAAATAACTTACCAGCCTGAACAGAAGTGATAACCTTTCCATTAGATGGGTTGATGGTTTCCAATGTGCTACCTCCCTTTACAAACTCGTTATTGATAAAGAGGCCAGTTTGAACTACAAAGTGTTAGACTGAGTGGTAAATAGGCCATACTTCTCTTATCTACTTACGTTTGAGATCATAGCCATTGGGAGTGGATGTTTCAACGATTAAAGACATTTTTTATATAAATTAAAAAAAAGAATAGCTTAAATACGATGCTTTGTTTTTTTTTACGACTTTTTATAGTTTTTTCATTTGATCTATTTTTTTTTTTTTTTTTTTTTTTTTTTGCAAGAAGCAAGATCCTGCAAATGTTTCGATTTATTTTCTCACGGTCCAGACTTGTTTCTCGTTTAACTCTAAAAGTTTTATACATTGTATTATTAATGGTTCGTTTACATACCTCATACCCGAAGGTACAAAGTGGAATGAATACGTTTATACGCCATTTGAATGTTATTCATTTTCTAGTCTGATACTACTACTTTGCGGTTTTTTTTTAAGAGGTTATTCTTTAAACTAAAAAAAAAAAAGTCACTATTGTATAAATAGAGGAGGTTAATTACATTTTTTTCCGAGCCTACTTTTTCTCAATGAAGGTGTTGTTGTAGTACTTTTATGCATTACACAAAAAGCAACTGACAGCCCCAAAAAAATTGTTGTTTTCTTAATCGTTATTTAGATGTTGTCTTGAAGTGATCCAAACTAGACTTGTTTCAATATAATGTGTACCCGATTTAACAATAACCACGTTTAAGGGTTAATTCTGACTAAAAATACGTTTATTATTATTATTGTTTTTAAAAAAAAGTCTTGTTTGGCGTTCTGAATAAAGCTAATCCTAAAAAATATAAAATACTGGAAAAAACTACTTTTAAAGTAGGAGGAAGCTGTAAAATAGATGATGATAAGTGATATCACAGGTTTATACATTGTACATAGATTAATACTTTTGATTTTAGACATGTAGTATAAATTATGCTTTTTCGATGACATTACATTCATTTGTATTACATGATCACTCATACCTATTTTTGGTATAAGTTATTCGAATTTATTTATATGCTTTTTATCTGGAAGTCTATTTACACAATACTCATTGGTTATTTAATCTTCTAAATTAACGATATGCGCGTTTTTAGATGAGAGTAGTAAAAAAAAAAAATGGTACATTTTTTTTTTTTGTTTTTTTTTTCGTGTTTGATACTATAAGATGTTAAAGTGATGAGTCTTCTCCAAAACAAAATTGATATCAAAAGGTTAGCTTTTTTTTTGTTTTGTTTTTTTTGGTGAAACTGGTAAAGTTGGTTACTGTGCGAATATGCACGTTCCAAGATAGAAAGGTAATTCCATTAATGTCTTTGATGCTCTATTGAGGAAGATAGTGTACAGAGAGTTCATTGTATAACTGTAAATATATAAGGGAATTCTTAAAAATATGTTCTACTTCTTAAATGTATGCAGATGGGCGTTAAAAGCTTATCATGTAAACTGTAGATCTAAAAAATATTTATTTTTTAGCATTCTAAACCCAAGCGTTTATTCCAACATGCTTCTGCATGTTATTAAACCATAAATATGATTTTATATCCAAGCTGTATGTTGCATGGATCAGTTGACTTGGGCCCACATGTAACTATATTGATATACACTAAAATAACATTGTTTTTGTTTCTTTTCTCATTATTTATTGGTGGTTAATTATATATCTACTATTTAAAACACTGTTCTACAGAGAGGGCAACTTGCCGAATTGGAAGATTTGAACCACTACAAATTTTATATTAGAAAAACTATTCTTTTTTCTTTTCTCTTTTTTCTTTTTACCTTGTACAAACAACTAGAGTGGAACTTATTTTTACATGTTCTACATTGTTTTGTGGGTATGGATCTATCTTGTATACTAATAATAGAATAACAAATAGTACAATCCTCTACACCACTAAAGTGAAGGTTGACATTACGTTTAAATACGGTCAAGGCATCTACAATGTTGCCATTCTACATGATTATGTAAACATATGTATAAATATGGTAAACTTTAATATAAATATATATATATATATATATATCTGCTCCTACCTGAGAACCGATGACAGCTGCAACAGCAAACATCCAACCACGCCACTGTTTATCATTCACACCCACCTTCTGTATGCCCTCAACATCAATCTGACGTAGCGGGAAGTTACTAGGTAGCTTGATGGCAATTTGCATGTTTTGTTCATCTACGCGGTATGTAGCGGTAACTTCACTAGCTGCCTTCAATGTCTTAACAGTAAACTCATTTTCATCATTTTCTTGCAACTGGCTCTTGATATCAGGTCGATTGACAAGTTCCAATTCATTGCTGATTAATATTTGACTGAAGTGTTTTTCGGTGTAGCTCTCAACACCAATGGTCATTTGACGTTGCTTGCAATCGATCCACCAAAGTCGCACGAGAGATGGAACCAGCGTCAGTGCTCTGTAGTAAACATGGGATGCTAACAATAGATAACTGACATCGTTTGTTGCTTCGAAATCAAGAATTTCGTACTCATCAATGCCCCATGGTGATAGATCGAATGGTTTAGATTGTCCTTGTCCAATACTGAGAATCTTGCATAAGAAAGGCATCAAAAAGGAAATAGCTTCTTTATCCTTAAGCTGAGAAGTATATTCTTGTTTTAACTTGAATGTCTATAAAATTGCATATGGATAAATAAGATAATAATAAACCGCTATCTGCACCATGCACTTACAATGTCATTAAAGTGGTCGAACATAAGCATCCAACTTAACAGATAACCTAGCGTTTCATAAAGTCCCTGATCTTCCATTCCAAGGTTTTGCCATGAACTCACATCGGGTGGATTTAACAAGCGGTTTAATACTGTCTCATCGATAACAGCATTGACTTGCTCCTCTAAATAAATAGATGAATATCAGTGATTTTTCCTTAAAAACATCTCAACTTTGATGAGATATATGTATGTTTATACCATTGGTTTCAGTAAATTCGAGACGAACAGATAAGTCCTGCACAGTATTGGCGACATACTTTTGTAATAAAACATAAGCACGCTTCTGGAGAATCTCATTTGGCGATGCAATGAGTACATCCAGCTGAATAATTGAACAACTCGTATTTAGTATGATGGTTCGTTGGTTTCTTAATTTTTATACAACTTACATCATGGAAAGCATCCGAAGAAAACAATGTGCTATCAGGAATATGTAAAACAAGATCTGATAAAAGTGTTTGGTATACGCGTCGACCCTTGGCTGGCTTGACCTTTGATTCCTTTGTCATGAGATCAAGCAAGAACGTACCCAATGTGGGCAAGTGCTCTTGCAAAACTTCATGAATCTCATCCACTTCCAAACCAAGTTCCTGGAGTGCTTTGAGAATGGATAGGCCATGGTAAACCACAATCAACTCCTCAGGCTGAGTTGTATCTGCACAGGCAACCCATGCAAGGCAGCACTGCAAGAAGAAGTCCCAATGGCTACCAGAGACATCCTGTATGGATTTTGCCAAGTGCTCCAAAAGTTGGCCAAATTGAGCCTTTACACGAGCCTCTTGGTGGCTGCTGCTGAAATCGTGTTCACTCTCCAGAATAAAAGGTCGAATCGCTTGGATGAGGTATGTCAAACGCTGGGCAGGAATGGAGAAACCTGTTGTCTTCAAGGCAGATGCATTGAGAAGTACGAGGAGAGACCAGAACTGGGTAAGATTTGCCTCTTCGCAGTCGAATTGTTCGAGACCCTTGGCAGCAGAGAGTCGACTTGCAAGATCGCTTTGGTAGTGAATATAACTACTAGACTCACCCAACTCTGATTTGATGGATACTAAAAATGCAACCTTAACAGGAAGCTCAAGTTCATCAGAGTTAACCTTGAGTAATGGTAACCATTTCTCTAGATCGGCCACCTGCCAGTCGCAGAGGACAATCAATTTTTGGAATAGTCTTTGCAAGAGATGAGAGGAAAGTGCCAACAGACTCTTGTCAGCATAGACTAATCTCAAAATAAACGAAACAAGTCGATCCTCATGGCTCTCCATTCTTGACTTGATGGCATCCAAGAGTCTCTGGTTCCAAGCTGTGATATCGGTGATACCTGCAATCAATGAACCAAACCAGTCTACAAAAATGGTATTCAAGTGGTCAACAAAGGCATTGATACCCTGAGCTGCTCTGACATTCCAGATACGACACAATTGAGGTAAAAGTAAACCTTGTTCACATGCAATGGCTGTTATCCAAAGTCGAGAGATAATCCAATCATGATCTCCGCCCATAACTTTGTGTCGTGCGCCACTGTCGATAGCAAGTAATTCACCCAAGAAAAGTGTAAAACGACCATATGCGGAAAGTCCATAAAGGTCATAGGCCACAGGCATCAGTTCATCATCATCCAAGATGGGTTCAAGAGAGATGGCAGCGTATGTATCGGACATACCTAAAGCAAGGTAGTCATCTGTGTATTGATGGAAGGGTGCAGAGAGTTTACACCAATCTTTTTGATCGCCCAATAAAAGAGAATAGGCATCCTTGTTGGGGATACTATCCAAAAGCTTCTTGACGCGAGAGACAGAGTCTGAGGGACTAGCAACAACAAAAAAAGGGGGCATCAGTTTTAAACATATACAGTGTAAATAGGTATGTATTATAATATCATTACCTTGCAGTATAGCTGACATCAAGAATGGACTGTCTTACACGTTTGAAAAGAGGATGAACCATCTCAACGAGTTTATCTTGGTCTTTGATCTTCAGCAAAATATTCTTAACAACAGCATCCCACACACCAGATGAACTCTTTGAAATATCATCCAAAAGTCGGATAGACTCCTCTTCCTGTACATCAATCAATGACTTGACAAACATAACATCAAATACTTCAGAGGAAAGTGTAGATACACTACCAAGGATGGTATCGGTGGTATTATTGTCTTTAAATACTTTTTGTAATATATTCAAAGCAGAGAGTGTAGTTAAAAGTGCTTGAGCAGAAGGCTCTGAGAGTTCGTTGCTCTTTTGAACGTATTGGTAGTTATTGAATTTCATTAAATGATGCTGTAATCCTTCAAGAGATTGGCTGATAGTTGAATCGGATAACAATAGACCCTCTTTTTTAGTATATAGAAAAAGCGAAAGAAGTAATTAAGGTTTCATGGTCAAATACCACTTTTTTCTCTTAAAAAAAAAAAACTTACTTGAATGGAGCACAATACTTAAAGAAATGATGTTTTCAACGATAATACGAGGGATATCATCATCTCCATTGTTAAGCTTATCCAAATTGTATTTCACTATCAACTGATCTAGCTGAGGACTACTATAATCAAACGCAATCTTTTCCGACTGCACCTGCTCTAACAATAGGACGACAAGTTTGGCCTGGCGAAGAGCCTTGTCTGTTCCAAGTGAATCAAGCTGTTCAACAAAAGCATCCCAGAGACCCTTTGATTCTTGTTTATCCTCTAATCTTACAATCAGAGATATAATCAAAGATACAAGAGGACCCAATGAAGCATCAGGACCATCTACCATCAGTGTCAGTGTTTGACGAGCGGACTGCACACCATTTTCAGCATGTACAATCGCCTTGGTATAATTTGAAAGCAGCTGACCTGCCAAAATGAGTAAACCCGAAGATTTTTCTTTGTGAACAATGCTAGAACCTAGAGAGGCTAGTAGTAGACGCTTAGCGAGATCGTCTGTAAATTCAGCGATGGATTGGAATTTCTCATTCAACTCTAGTTCTCCGGAAATAGCCTGTAAAAGATTGCCTGTCTTTTGACAAAAGATATCCATATCGAGGGGGGTGCGACTCATAACCGAGCTACAATCGATGACTACCTGGACAAGGACTTCATCCACTTGAGACCAGAATGCAGCCATACAATCTAATTGTGTGATGAAGGAAAGATGAACTCAAAACACTTGTTATTTATTAGGTGTGTTTATTTATTACCTTTGACACTTTCAACAGATGCCATAACGACGAGGTGTTTAGCAATGATAGCGTAGCCATTGGTGTCCAGTTTTTCACCAACAGCACCATCTCTTGGATTAAAGAAATAGTTTTTGATGATATCCCAGAAGGTATTCTGGATCAACTTGGTAGCAATTTGTTTTGACTGCTCATCTTCAGTTTTACTAAATATGAAAGGGTGTGTGTTATTAGTAATTGGTTTTGGACTCCATTGCATACTTTTTAAATATGTAATACCTTAAAGTGATTGCAAAGTACACAACACATTCAGCATAAGCATTTAAAAAGATGTGGGAGTTACTTCTATCAATGTACTCGGTTGATAAACCTTTCCAAAAGTTTTCAAATACATCTTCATAGAATTTTGGTGTATTCTTAATCTGATGCATTTTCAAGATAAGAATAATATAAATGATTACATATAGAAAATGAGGTTGTATTTAAACTTACTTCATCGGGAAGGTTTGCTAAAAGGGCAAGCATACTAGGATAGGCGATGCTCGGAGATCCGTTAAGTCCTGAACGAAGGAAATGGTAGAGTTTGGGCAATGAAGGCTTTTTCTTGCCAATGATAATCCATGATTCAGGAAACTCTAAAGTAAAAGAAAAGGAGAGGAGAAGAAATGGTGAATGATATGTTACAACATGCCTGGACTTTGAGCTTATACGTACTCTTTGTCATCAATAAAAACGAATCCCACATATCAGCATGAGTTGAAGCTTCCTTTTCTGTAAAAACAGCAGGAAAGAAACTGAGACAAATGACATCCAATCTTGATTCAACCATATCTAAAACACACACACACACACACACATACATAGAGTTCAGTATCCCAGATTATTGCAAAACCAATCTACTACAAGTTACCTTTCCATTGCAAAAGTAATGTTTTAATAAAGCTATAAAGTGCCTTTCGAATAAGTGGGTTGCTACTTGTAGCAAACTTCTTCCACATCGTAGTATCATCCACAATAATGTTGTATTCTGATTGACACTTTGCACGCTCCTCCAATGATAAAGTACCTTATTTGTTGAAATGAAAACAAGTTACTACATTATTGCTCTCCACCTTCCTTCCCTTCACTTACCAATCAAGTAAGATATAATTTGTAAGCAAGATGATACAATGCGTGCGTACTTTGCAATCATATCCTCCTTTGAAACATAACGTGCATCACCTTTCATACATTGGGGTTAACACACTACTGTCCACTCTTTTTTTTTCAAATATATATTCACACTCTTACTTAATGTTTCTGCAGTTTTATACAACAATAGATCGGTAACATAATCCAGGATATCCTTTTGACAAAATGAAATAACACCAACTCTCTTATCTTGTGCAAATACTGATTCAAAGGATCCCCTTCCCACTTTACAAATATCCTTACTCTGATCGTACATGGATAAAAGCCAAGGGCCGATGAATTCCTTCAGTAGAGGTGCAAGACGCTTTTTGGCATTGGCAGTCACCAATGTGTGTACCTGATTTGCTGCTAAACGCACACGTCTATCTACTTCCAATACCAACTTTCCATACATGGTCACCTACAAAAACAAAACAAGAATGAGGTGAGTATATCAGCAGATATGCTCATTTGTTTAAAGCATTTACCCATTTTGGTAATATAGGCTTAATAGAATCTTGGTTTGACTTTAAATAAGCTTCCAATTCCTCCAACGCCTTTATCTTGGTGACAGCGTCGCGCTTGGACACCTTTTTAACAATAACCACAAGTTCTGGTTCGAGATCAACTTGAACTTCATCAGCTGAAGAAGGCGTAGAAGGTCGGGAATGATGAAGCGTAGCAGTATTGCCTGCAAATTGAGCAAACCCACCCAAGTTGTCGAAGCTTAACGGAGAGGCGGAACCTCCTAGTTCAGCCGCACGACTGTTTATAACACACTATTTCAATATTCTTTCTTTTATTTTATTACTGCTGCTGCTGTTGTTTCATTTACCTGCTACTAGCAGGCTTCATGTTGCCTTTCACTCTTGGTTGAGTTGATTTACCCATAATGCACTTGCTCTCTTTTTTTTTTTATAAAAAAAAGGAAAAGATCACGCAGCAAAAAAAAAAATAAAAAAATAAGAAAAAATATTGAATTGCTACTAAATCCATTGGCTCATAAGACATGTTTTTTTATTCAATGAAATAATCGTATTTCCTTTTTTAGTAATTCGAATGAAACTTTAGCTTGACTACCCACAAGGATTTGGAGTCTTTCAAGGCAGAAATATAGAGCATAAGGCAACTTTAAATCATGTAGAAACCTTATGCCTATATTTAAATTATAGATTAAAATGTAGTAACATCAATTCAATGACCAAGTCCATATCTCTTAAATATTCACTACAACTTTATTTCCTTTCGCGTTTTTCTAAAAGTGGGAAATTCAAACACTTGGTTATCGTAAATGCATACTACAGTAGAGCTGTAGTTTTATCGTTTATGATAGACTTTTTTACACTGTAAATGATGATGAATTGGAAGCGGTAAATAGAGCAATAAATCCTTATTTGAAAGTAATATAGGTTCATTGATCGATAGAACAATAAGTACATTCTCGTGACTCCAAAGGTGAGTACAGGGTAAAACAACAGTCGTTATTATGAACACGAAGAGATATAGATATGGCAGTAGCAAATGTGAGAATTCGTATCTTAGCATATCCGATCTACGCAAGCAGACCAAAGCAAAGCACTTGGAAGAAGGGGGGGGGGAAGTAAATATGTGTATTTTTGTTTTGTTTGTTGGAATTAGAGTACTCACTTTTAATTTTGTATGTTATATAGCCCTCATCTTGGATGCTGTTATCTCGGGTCTAAACAAGGAACAAACTGGAATCATTAGACAGACTCCAGGAAGCCATTTAGATTATTTTTCATTTTCATTCATTTTATTTATTTAAATAAAGCAAGATGTACAATTAAAATAAAAAAAAAATCTACTGTTTTAAATAATATTAAGAAAGAAAGGCAATATGTTTACTAATGCTAGAGAATATATATTAAGATTGGTAGAAAGATCACAATTTAATTGTCGATTGAGTGATTTTATTGGATTATAAAATAGAATAATGTTTATTTTGAATACAAATGGATACACCAAAAATATTTAAAGTTTTGATTGTTTAGTAGACACCTATTTCATGCAAATATATAAAATGAGATCAAGTCATAAAATAATTGTATTTTTCTTTTCAACTTACCAGGAATGATTCTGTACTTTACTAATTTACAGTACTTCTCCCAATCCTCACCATATTTCACTCTGCACTTGTGATCATCTCTACGTTCGCGGTGGATTAAAAGAATAGCAAAGTAAAAGGGATAGAAATAAGGAATGGGTGATCCAAAACCACACGGTAAACTGTAGGATAAGGCCATCAACCAGTCACCAAAGTAGTTAATGTGACGAGACTTGCCCCACCAACCGGAAGTAATCAATTTGGTACCAGCCTTGGTTTGAAGGTATTTGGTTTCTAAAAAAGAAAGAGGCATGTTTATCAACTCAATGCAACAGACTATAAAAAATAGACTATCTACTTACTCTTTGATGTGGGACTATTAGGGTAAGAGCGGAATTCATTCTTTTGGGAATTGGCTGATCTGAAAATGTAGTAACCAAGGAAATGTAGTGCAAAGATGGCACCAAATTCAACCCAGCTAATGCTACGTGGGAAATCAACCAAATAACGTGCTTGAAGTGTATAAGTGAATGGCACCCAGGACAACAAGCCAAAAGCAAGCATAAAGCCAAAACCATCTAAATAATAATCATTTACTTTTTAAACTCTATCTCTCTTTGTTCTTCTTTTTTTTTTTTGTTTACCTGTTGTAATATCCATAGTAGTCAAGATAGCTTCCTCATTCCATAACGCATCCATTACATACCAAGTCTGGAAAAAGAGAACAAGACACAGTGCATTTGAGACATAACCAAGATCGTTATACTGCTTTGCAGCCAAGCAGATATCAATGGTAATCCAACCAATCAACCCGGGACGAAGTTCAATAAAGTACTTGATGTCAAAATCGCCAATGGAAGGATTCAATTCTCTGCCGATCATGAAGTCATAAATGGGATTTCCAGTGTTTCCGCCCAATGCCAATAATTTCTTCTTTCCAAAACTACCGAAATAGACGGCAAATGAAAGTACGAAACTGAAGACAATTGATGCAAATGCTAAGCCATTAAAATGATCGTATACGAAATCGAGAGGTTTCAAACCTTTGTCTTTTAACCAATACAAAAAGATAAAGAAGGTGGCATGGAATGAAGTAAAGGCTATCATCTAATGGTTAGTTTTTTTCTTACTTTACTCGAATATAGAGCTTATTTACCATTGTTTTTGTACTTCTTGATGGTGCCATCGCGAAGACGTGTACCGGGGATCATATCAGAAGGTAAACAAGGATACAAGATCGCGAGAAGAAAGACAAAACCGGAATAAAAGAGAAATGCCCAAGGATCAAGAAGAGAATTTAAAAAGTCCATTGTTAAATGTTGAGCAACAAACGATTTCCAGTCAACTAACAGCTCTTTGGCGGGATAACCAGTGGCACCACATGAGACTGACAAGGTCATAACGGCAATAGGAAGACCAACGATCATACCGAGTGCACCAAGAGGACCACCAAACTCATAACCTACTGTTTTTGGGTTGAGTTCAACGGGTTGGGTACTACTTTCAGCTACTACTTCTTCCTTCTTTTCTGTGGTGTTATTATTCGTTTTACGTTGCTTTACCATTGTAAAAAAAAAAAACAAAAAACAAAAAAAAGCAAAGTAAGACAATAGAAAAAAAAAACAAGGTAAATTTTCTTTTTTTATGATTGTTCATTGGAGGAGTTTATAATGGTATTGGACGGATACCAAGGCAGATGTATTGTGCAACAAGTAAAATAAAACAAAAGCATTTATCGATTACACAGAGGAATTGTATAATAGAGTAGAAAATCAAGAAAAACATGATTGTATTTACGGATAGCAATACAGATATTATTTATAAATATAGATAATAAACAAAAAAAAAAAAAGAAGTCTATTTAATGATACCAAAAGGTCTTTGGGAATTGAGATTAATCACGCCCGGTTTGATCATAAAGCTGACGTTTTTTTGCTAATAAAGGCATTTTTTGTATTCGTCATTAATATATTCTCATAAACAATCATATATATTGTTACTTACGATCTCTTAATACACTATACGCATTTGATATTGCTTGAAACTTGACTTTGGCCTTATTCTTTTCCTCTGCTTTACTAAATCGATCTGGATGATATTTCATGGCAAGACCTCTAAAGGCACTCTGAATCTCAGGCTGTGATGCATTGGTAGAGACACCAAGCGTGTCATAATACCCTTTAGGATCCACACCACCACTGTTTGTCTTTTTATTAGACCATGTTCTCTGCTTCTCTTCCCGCCATGTACGATATCTTTGTTGATCCTCGAAGGCGGCATAGCCCTTCACCCAATCACTATCCCAGGTAGCAGGGTCTTGTGCCATACTCTGGATCTCTCTTCTTCTCATCACATCCCGTACATAAAGAGAAAATAATGGGTAATACATGGTCACAAACGATGTCAATAGAGCAGGTGCGACTATTCCTAGCCAAAATGATCCACTTGCCCCTCCATAACTTACCCCGCCAGTTGCCAGCATGGCGGTGGTGGCTAAACCTGCAGACACAACAGCAACACGTTCCCAATTATACACTTTAATACCACCCACCGTTAAATCATGACCATTAATAAATGTGCGCAAGTTTCTACCGAGATAAGGGACGGTATAAATAAAAGTAGGATAATAAACAGGAGAAACACGCACATTTTCATATTGAATATTGATCTTTAATAGCCTTGTTTCATCCATACTATAAATGTGTCTTAAATATTGATCTGCTAATTGCTCTTCATGTGTTTGAATATATGCCTGGGCAAATCGAAGTGCCGTTGTTGGATAGAGAGTAAATGGATCCACTTTACGCTCCATTCGGTAATTTTCATCTTCTCCTTTTGGTCGATCCAATAGTTGGGACGAGAAGGGAACGGTGTTTTCCAAGGCAGGTCCTGTTGTTATTTTACTGACGAGACCACGTCTATAACGGTGTGAACCATATATTTGTAATTCGGGGTGTGCGAGTGGTATGTATTCGCGTTGAAAGGTGTGTTTATCTTGAACCCATGCCCAGTCTGTTTCCCACCGAGATTCATTTTGTTTGGTGGCAGGATTATATCGGACTCTCATCACACGTCTACCCTATTTCAATTTCATCAATGCGTCCGTGGTATTTTATTATTTATTTCAGTATATCCTTTTACCACTTGTGCTTGTTCGATGGTTGCATGGATATTTGCCGAGACAACCCAAAAAGGAAGGAATGCTTCGTCAGGTGGACCAGTGCTTGTTGTGCGTGCAGAAAAGAAGCCTGTGCCATGAAAGTCTTGGAAGGTCTATAAAGAATACATGGTTGAGTCTTTTTACTGGAGAATAAATACAAGTAGAGAGTATTACTTTCTCGGCGGCTTTGACATGTTGAGCAAAGGGAATGGCCTTCACTTTCTCTTGTGATGGTCCATTCTTTTTATTCGAGCTGTAACATCTTTTTAAAGATCTTTGAATGTGCAATGTTCGAATTAAGATCAACATTTTGGTTATTATTATTATAAAAAAGAAAAGAAGCTTTGAAATTTTTTGATATGAATCTCCAGAAAATAAATTATTCCCATTCAAATTCGGCCCTTTTTTTTGGTTTTTCACTTTGAAACTGTCAAGTCAGGCGTGCTTGTTTTGATTGTATGAATTCAGAAGAAGAGTAAATGGTAAGTCATTCAACCAGATTGGTAATCCAATCAATCTATAGATATCATGTGTATCTATGTCTTGTAGAATGTGGCTTCGTGATCTATTTTATTGGTAATACTTACTACTGAACTCAAAGTATATATTTCTTAGCAATTAATTCTTATAATTTATTTGGTGGCAATTGTACATAGAGTAACCATTATTTTTTTTTAAAAAAAACAAACCTATAAAGGCTTTTTGAATTGATACAAACATCATTGTTGATGCTTAAACATGGAGAGAAAACAGATCATTTTTTTGATCGAGGGGTGCTCTCATCATCATCATCTTCCTCTCTTTTTCTCTTTCCAGAACTCATTTCTGTTCTTTAATTCAATAACTTGTCCTTGAAGCTTAAATAACGCTCTTCCGAGCTTGTCAATTTCCTGTAATCTTTCCTCCAATAACGTCCACAGCTCTACCTTCTCTTTTCTCTCAGCCTTAACAAGATCAAGAAGATCGTTGTATTGCTCATTCTTTTGCTCCTCATCTTGTTTGCTTTCTATCAGTTTTTGCAATACAACGTCCATGGCACGTTTTGATTGCTGGTGCTTGGATGAAATAATGTTGGTAATATAACGCCAGTCTTTGGCTCTACCAACAGCTATTTTATGGAGCAATACTTTGTATTTGTTGGTCCATGCCTCTTCGTTATTTTTACAGTACTAACGTTCCATGTATTCAAGTTGTTCGCGTATTTCAGACATGATTTGTTCATCTGTTACTAATCCAATTGGATTACATCGATCCACCTGTTCAAATGACGCTTGGTCATTTTCCTCCAAGGCTTTAATAGTGTCCTCGAGGTCGTCGATGATAGCTTCTTGCTCTTTGATTGTTTTATTTTTTTGCATTCATTTCGGATACGAAGAAATCAAGCATTTCCTCCCTTTTCAATAGCTCATCGTTGTATTGCTTGATCTCGTCCTCAAGATCGCAGTTCCTCTTCGCCAACTGCTCGTTCTCACAGACCTATTTTATAGCATAATGCAATGTTAGTTTATAATTTAATATTGTCAAATAGAACTGACTTTACCAAAGCGTCATTATCGCGCAGTCATTTTCAAGTTGCTTTTTCAAAGCGATATTCTCATCACAGATTGACTGGTGATCAGCCTAAATAAAATAAAGTGGTTTATTGTTGTGTAAACAGCATTCAATGTATTATTGTCGATGAAAACATTTACGCTGGTCTTGGTGAGTGTAGATGTTTCTAATGGGCGATAGAGCTCCATGACGACGATAAAGAAATGATAAATAAAAAGAAGAAAGAAGGAAAGAAAACGCGCTCAAAGGCGGTACAGACGATAAATAAAAGAAAAGAAAAGAAAAAAAAAAGCGATAAAAAGTCGCGCTGGAGATAAGGAAGTTGAAGCAGTAAATGCGTTGAAAACGATGAAAGAAACGTTGAAAAGTGAAAAGTGAATAATAAGAAGCCAACAAGGAAGAAAATAGTGAGCAACAAAAATAATATTTTATAGACAGCAAAATCAGGTGCTGCAGTAACAATGATGTCATTCATGTAAACAAAAGAAGCCACCAGTTTATGTTTCCTTTCTTTGCATGAATATAAACTGATCTATTTTATTGTATTTGCGAACGGAGTTAAAATAAGTCTCAAAGCAAAAATTGGCAACTATGCGTTTGGTGGTGTGAAGAGGGGGAAGCTTGTGCCGAGTAGAAGTCTTATCATGGTCGAGATACCAATACCAGTGGTAAACATCTGACCGCGATTGCTTGAAGCTATTCCATATATACTAGATACATATATTGAATTGGGACACCTTGCCGTTCCTAGACTTCCATCCAACGGCAGTCGTCTTGTCTTTTACTCCAGCAACCGCTTTTCTCTAGTTGCTTTTTTTTTTTAAAGAAAAAAACTACGCAGAGTGTTTTTGTACTTTATGCTTTCCAACATTTATTTGTTAATTATCCCAAAGGTTATATATATTGTCCTTAAAATATACTAACAAGAAAATAGGCTTTTAATCTGGCACTGTTAGTACAAGGTGTATCTCGAGACATTTCTGCAAGTTCCTTCTTCATCTTCATAACTTGCTTTCCCTGCCCTTATCAAAGTTTCAGGTATTCATTTTTATATAAATCAAAATAGAAAGAATACAAACCGTTTTCTATTTCCTCATTTTCAAGCGATACCTTATTTTGATACGTAATGACCATGGATTCGCTTGCTCTGATGTAAGCTTTATTGCCTTAGGTAGACCAGGTATATCAACCTCATCGCTCTCAAAAAGAACGAGACTATTTTGATTATCAGTCATGTTTTTGAAGTACAAACACATTCACCAAACGCGAATATACAGTTACATTTTGTTTTTAGGATTATGTGCATTGTAGAAGCTGATAGGATCATTGATCGTCTTTAGCGAAATAGGCACAGCCATAGACATTGTTTTGATACCATAGCCTGTTCTACTGAATTTCAGTTTCTCAACGCTTGATATCCAATGCGATAAATCACTATTTTCAACATCGTTTAAACAGCCTGGCTTTCGATCAGTTGGCATTGATATCTTGGGAGACTTTTGATCTTCAGATCTTGGGGCTACTTGAAGCTCCTCATTTATATTAAAATAGTTAAATAAGTATAATGAAAGAGTAATGATTAATATATATATATATATATTAAAACAAATACATATTGCCAGAATGAACCTAAATTACTTTTTTTTATTGGGTCCTTGATTATACTAACCTTATGGACCTAGGGGAGAGCGATTTAGGCCAAGTTCATTTTTTAGGAGGAAAATAAATACGATAGCAGACTTAAAAGGCACGAAATGGTGGGATTCTTTATTATATAAAAGTAATATAAGCGATATCATAAGGTAGTCGAAGGTTTTATATAGAAAGAATAAAACAACAAAATATTTTATTTTTCTGTGTAGAGCTATCAGGTTGATGGATAAATACCATCATAGGGAAATTAATTGCACTATTTGAATCTCAGAGAAAAAACGTAATAGCATAAATGGATAAAACAATGTATAGAGTTAAAATGATAGTCTTTACTGTTCATTTATTTGAATAACAGTACTGAAAAGACAAGTTCTCTAATGTCAGTTAATTTCGATATTAATAACTTATGAAAGTCTGTATTAAAGTTGAAGTATCATTTGAATGAATTGTACAAGCCACTCCTTAGGTCACATGCAAAAAGACCGTCTGTCAATTTGACCCAGAAAAAAAAGAAAAAAAAGAAGTGTATCTTTCTGCAGTTACTGAGAGTGTGCCAATTTTTATTTATTTTTAGAATCTCTCTCACTCTCTTTCTCTCACTCTCCAAATGACAGAAAAAAGCCTGTCCAACTTGCACCAATATAAGTTAACACGGGCACGTTATCGACTTCGGTCTCATACACGTAAAGAACGAGAACGCTCCCGTGTTCGTCATGAGATAGAGACAAAGGGACGTTCCCTGCGCAACCGAACCATCCCACCTACTCGCACCTCAAGTAATGAGATTAAGCTGATTCGAAGAACCTCCAAAGTGAGAAAGGTGATCAAATCGAATGCCAGCAGTATTATCAAGAGCAAATCGACTACACTAGCAACCAAAAACAAAAAAGGCACTACGACGACAGCAGTGAGTAAAAAAGGTACCACTACAACAAATAAAAAAGCAACAACAGGCAAAAAGACAGCCGCAGTCGCGTCACCTACACCCACACTCTCAACAAGTACCGATGAGAATAAATATGTTGTCTTTGACTGGCATCAGCATCCCAATGCCTACGCCTGTATACTTCGTCCACCGTATGCCCTGAAAGCCACACCCACAAAGTCAATGTCGACCCAATTGGCAATTTCACGCAAAAACAATATCAACGCCACCACCAAGTCCAAAAGCAGTGCATTGATGGCACGTAAACCTGCTGTCAATTATATCAATCGAAAATCGAGTAATCAAACACGAGGTGGTTATATCATTGGAAGTGACCCTTCAAGTGATTATGTGTATGTGATAAATATCAATTTTTTTTTTTATATACGATGAATTCATGTATAATTATCTTTGTAGTATTCATGGCACCAATATTACACCCAGACACTGCATCATATATTCAGTAAGTATTTACACTTTCTTGAGTCTCTTTTTATTCATAAAAACGAATTAGCAAATCTTCACCTGTGTTGGATCGGGGAAAGCAGTTTTAATTCCGATCTTGAGTAATCTCAGGTAAAGAAATAAGATCCCATTATATATAATATCAAAACCTAAGCCTATTCTATATAGTTCACAAACAATCTATGTTCATAAAATCAAAAATAACGAAGTCATTCATGTTTTACCAAAACGATCCACCATTTTAAAACGAGAATATGCCATTCGATTTACAAAAGAATTGAAAGCGAGTAAGTTTTCTTTATATTTTTATGGAAAGCCGTTATTCTTACCTTTTCTTATAGCTGAACCGCACTTGATCTTTTTCAATAAAACATTTCCAGTGCCTGTAAGTCATGTATATATATTAAAATGAACATATTCTTAAACTCCCATTTTGTTAGTCATTTGAAGAGACCTTTTTACTTGGTGATATGATTGGTTGTGGTAACTTCTCATCTGTCCACAAGGCAATAGATAAAAAGACAAGCGAAATAGTGGCAGTCAAGCGGATTGAGATTAGAAATTTCAAGCGTACATTGGATACATTATCACAGTTTGCAAGAGAGGTGGGCACTATGATGTCACTTGAGCCACATGTAAGTGAAGCATCCCTCTTTATATGATGATGGTATTGACAATGCAATATCTCACCTTTTTTTTTTAATTAGCCTGGTATTATTCAAACAAAAAGTGTATATGAGGATTGTGAATCTTATTATATTGTCATGGAATAGTATGTTCTTGTGTTTGTATATGAATGATGAATACGGATTACTTATTTCTTGTGTTTTCTAAAGCGCTTGTGGAGGTGAATTGTATACTCATATATCATCCAATGGTTATTTATCAGAATCAAAGACACGCATTATATTTTATCAATTATTCAGTACAATTCAAGTAGGATTATTAAAAAAAAAAAAAAAAAAAAAAAAAAAAAAAAAAAAAAAAAAAAAATGCTAAAAACGACTCCTTTTTTTAGTTTTTACATGATCGCAATATTGTACACCGAGATATCAAACCAGAAAACAGTAAGTCCACTTTTCTTATTCTTCTTTTTCTTTTTACTCTCAAAAAAAGAACAGCCCTGAGGGGACCCTTTTATTTTATTTTATACATCAAGCAAAATCTGAAAATAAACTAACCTTTTATGGGTTAAAAACCTTAATTTTCAGCCAATCCTTGTAATGGGGGTTTTATGGAAATGCATTCAGGAAAGTGTATCTTTATTTTTACTTCTTTTTTTGAGAGCGAAAGAAAAAGAAGAAGAAAAAGAAAAAGAAAGCATCAGAGAAACAAAACAAAAATATTGAATTAATGAAAAAAAAAAAAAACTTTTTAGTTCTAGTGACAAGTCATGATAATTTACAAGTTAAATTATGCGACTTTGGTTTAGCAACATTGCATTGTACAAATATGAGATTATTAACGGTGTGCGGTACCGTTGTTTATGGTAGGTCATTCACTTGTTTTATTTGAGGATACTAACTCTATTGAATATATTAAACAGTTGCACCCGAAATATTAACCACAGATGCGTCGAATGGTTATGGGAAATCTTGTGATTTATGGAGTTTGGGTGTAGTGCTGTATACATGTTTACATGGATGTACACCCTTCTTTAGTAAGTGAATTGTATATACATAGAGAATACTAATACTAATAATAACAATAAAGAATCGGAAAAGGAAGGAAGCTATGAAGTAGATACACTTGATACTATAAAAAAGGGTCAATACCAGTTTACGCAAGTTGGCTCAACCGGAAAGACGGTTTCAGAAGAGGGTAAAAACTTAAATATGAAAATAATAAGAATAATTATTGATACATAATATTAGCCAAAGATTTAATATCAAGATTATTGACGGTGAATACCCAAGACAGAATTAGTATTCATGATGCATTGGTAAGTTTACTATTATTATTATTATTACTCAGAATGTATTATGTAATCAATCACTTACCTTCTTTTTTTTTTTAAAATAGAACCATCCTTGGATGAAGAAAGAGGTATATAAAAGCTTATTTATTTGTTTACATTGATTAACTTTATTATAATAGAGAGAATATACTCGGTCCAAAATTGCAAAGATAGATGAACGATATCTTTTTACACAGGATGATATGATGGATTGTACTTGATGAAACATTATTACCATTCATTATTACTATTATTATTATTATTATTGTCGTTCATCATATATACATACGAACAGATTCTGTATTTACTCGTGTAAAACTTCATACATATATGTGTGTGTGTATTTTTACACAAATACCCCCCATGTTATCATCTCCACCCTTCTCTTTCTTTTTTCATTTAAAACATTAATAATAAATAAAAGCACACATTTGCATCAAGGTGATTGGCCCTGACAAAAAGGATAGCAACTTATCGACCCGTAAACGCCCCTGCTTTTTATTGTTATTTCATATCCGCTCGACCCTTTTTTTTATATATTCTTCCAGACCAACACCATATGGTTTCTTATGGAGTGTTATAGCAGTAATTACTAATTAAAGAGGCAAGATGCTCTCAATCCCCAAAAAAGTTTATCCTTTTCACCCTTTTTGTAATCCTTTCATTGATAAGTTGCTCCCAACCCCTCCTTTTCGTCAACTTCTTTTTTTCTTTTCTTTTTTTTAACTAATCCTTAAAGATGAAATGTTATATAAGCAAAAACCTTTTTTATTTGACAGCTACTTCTACTTTACAAACAAAAAAAAGCTGAGTTTTTTTTTGTTTTCTTTTTTACCAAGCCGAATCATCCCGTCCCGATGCAGAATGAAATTTTCTTTTCTGATTCACTTGGTGTCACCCCATTTTTGACAGAACCAAACAAAAACAAAATGAAAATGAAAAAAAAAAGATATATAAATACAACCCGCTTTTATCCATATCCTTAAATTTACTTACATCATTCCCTCTCTGTTATAATAAATGTCTACTACTACCTCATCACAAAAGTCTATTGCCTCTCAATGGAGCCATATCGGTCAATCCCAAGAGGCTTTTTTACCAAGATTCTATGAACGTGAGATGCCAGCCTCCTTTAGAACATCACAACCTTCTTCTTTTGATGATGACGAATTGGATGATGGTGATTTTGAGTATGAAGCTGCCTTGATGAAGGCTTTTTGCCAGGAGGAGGAAGACAGGTCAGTAAAGCGTTTACGTCAAATCCTTGATCATTTGAATCCATTGTACACTACATCATCCTTGGCTACCACCTTGGAGGAACATACCATTGATCATTTCAGTACAAACGCATGATAAAAAATACCCTAATTTCATTCTCTCTCTCTCTCTCTCTCTCTCTCTCTCTCTCTCTATTGTACTTTTAATTAAATAAATGAAAAAAAAAAAATATTATTCCTGGAAAGAAAATTTTTTTTCTGACATTTTGTACGACATTGTCCGATGCAATTCTCGTTTATCGATCCGTCGCAACAAAAACTTCAATCTATTTTCTCTTTTTAAAAAGAAGAAACCTTTGAATAATAATAATAATCCTTAGTCGAGAAAGAATCAATTCATTACATAAAATAAGAAATATCTAACGTTTTGATAAAGAAAAATAAGGGTCCGGAGCCTTAAAGTTTGATCTTTGACACCTTTTGTTCTTTTTTGTACAGAAAAAAACTTTAAATAATTCAATTTAATTTTACTCAAATACAATCCAACATTTTTGTATTTTCCAAAAAGATATTCCAAGAATCTTGGAAAGTCAATTTCATAAAGAGTGCTCACATGATAAACGCTTTCTTTTTACTAGAATGATCATTTGAGCCAATGAAGGCACATAGACTCCCCAAAAAAAAAAAACCTTTCTTCTTGTAGAAAAAAAGGGAGAAAGAACTTGTCAAAAAAAAAAGGAGTCGAGCCATGGGATAAAATGTCACAATTGTCATGCCACCTTTCATTGTCATAAACTTTTTATTTTGTGTAACACGAAGACGTGTGTGGTGATACACTTTCTCCAAAAATGTTATAAATTTGGAATAGTGTAAAGAAAAGCTACAGAGAGAGAGAGAGAGACTTATGGAAGGGGTTTTCTACTAAGTTATGACTTGAGTTGTTTTATAAGCAAAAGAAAAAAGCATAAAACTGTAAATATGAAATACATTAATAGACATCTTTATCGGATTGGCTCATTGTGTATATTTCAAGACGCAAGTCAGATCCATGACTTTTTTTTCCTAACACTTTTACACTTGGTTTTTTTTTTTCAGCAACAGTAACAAGAAAGAGACATTATATTTATAATAACTAGATGATGGTGTTTTTGTTGACAACAGCAAAAAAAGAGAAAAGCTGATTTTTTCTCCTTCATTTTTTTTTTGTCATATCAAAGCCCCGGTCAAATGGAAATGGGTGTCAGCTCTCTCTTCAAACAATAGGCTCTTTTTTTTTTCTTGTGAGATTCTATATAAAGTCTCAAAGACCTTTTTACACACCTGAAGAGAGAAAAAAAAAACCATCTTGGAATGTATATGTTGTTTGTACCACATTTCACATTAGGTAATATATATATATATATATTCTTTTACTCATATCTTTATAGAGCGTTTTGTTGCATCTATTTAATATCGCTACCACATTAGAACAAAAAAAAAAAAAAAAGAGAGAGAGATAAAAAACCTTTTTATACATAATAACGATCTTTTTTATTATTTGTAAATAGACCCCGTTTCAGGGTCTCTTCCTCCTTGAAAGCCCTTTAATAGAGAGAGAGAGAGAGATCTCTTCACTTGTAGATGATCTTCCCAGAAACTGGTTACACACATAGACAAAGTTAAGACATATTCCAGGGATTTCCTTTCTCTTTGTTTTAAAAAACCGCACTCGTTCGTGCTTTTTTTTTTTTTTTGAACGGATAATCTATATTTTTTTATGATATTTAAGAAACCCGTGTAGATCAGCACTCCTCATCAACCCCCCCCTTTTTTTTTCAAGTTCAAAATAGACCAAAGTAAGTAAGATGGAATCAAAGCCTCACTGTAAAAATAAATAAATTTAAACTTTTTTAAAATTGGTCTCTTTCAGGATATACAAAGAAAGATTTTCTTTTTGTTTTTAGTGTCAAAAATGATGAATCATCAGGTTCAAAAACAGTGTGTCTTTTCAGGTCATCCAATAAAAAAAGGTGGTGGTGATTTAGAGAGAAAGAAAGAAGGAGTTCATTGTTGTTATATGAGTATATACATAAAAAAAAAAAACTTGTTGTGAAGTTATCTCCCATGTTATTACCATTTCTCTTATTTCATAAACCATAATCGCTCTTTTTATTTTGATATATGAATATATAAGGGAACCTCTTTAGTGTCGCGCATGAACAAGGTTGGTTGCGGAAAATGAAAAGGATATATATGATTCTCACATATATAAGTGACTGGGTCAGGGCTTAGTCTTAAACAAATAATATAAAAATCTCATTTTTATTTTTATTTTTTGTTCTCTTTTTCTCTCTTTTTAATTACACACACACACACACATACATACACATTATGTTACCTCAATTTGGATATATTGTTGCTCAGGCCGGAGCTGATTCTCATACGTTACCACCACCACCTACCAACGCCTCACTTGCGCCCTTATTAAACAAACCTTTTCAGTACAATAGAGATTTTACTACTCATCCCTTCTATACGCGACCTCCATCGCCGCCATCTGTCGTTGCCCCAGTGTTACCTCCACCTCCACCTTTTGTTTATACAACCGAGGAGCCTAAAATTGCATTGGAGTCAGTGTATTCAGACGAGGAACCAGAACAAGGTAACATTGTTTTACCTTTTCATTAATGATAATAATAACAATCATTTTATTTTAGTAAAAGAATACAATGATCTGATGACTTGGATGGATAATGAATTTTGGGAACAAACAGATGAGTAAGTAGTATAGTGAGCACGTGAGAGGCTATTTGTTTTACCAAACTTTATATAGTATTTATAAAGAAAAGATGGACAATCTCAAACAAGAATTAGAGAGTATCATTAAAGGTATATATCGGTGTTTATATATAGAATAGCGGATATCTAAATAGAAAAACTCTTTCTCCTATAGGCACTCATTCTGTATTTCAAGAAATCCTTGATGATTATGAATGTATTAGAAAGAAGACAGAACAGGATGCAGATTATTTTATGCGATATCAACTGGGACTCGTTGGTGAATTTTATGAAAATGATGTGAAGCTGATTGAAGAAGAGTATCAGACTGAAAAGAAGCATTTACATGATAACTTGTTGATCTCTATTCAGGATCAACGTAAACAGATAAAGGAAGATGAAAGTCATGGTAAAATATATAGGAAATCATTTCCTCCCTTTTTATATATATAACATTCAACCCTTTTCTTCCATTTCATAGGTGAAGAAGTGCGTGTAAAACGTAATTTAAGAAAAAGGAATGCAGACACAGCTGGTATCAAGCCAGAACCATTAACAAAAAGACGAGCAGGTAAAAACAAAAAAAAAGAGTGTGCCTTCATCTCTTGTAGTTTATTCATTGTCTTTTATTAGTTCGCCCAAGTACACTTCCGAGTATCCATACCATTTCTGAAAAAGAGGAAGATGAATTAGAAGATGAATTTATGAAGATGAAATCATTAGCATCAAAACAGTAAAAATACATATATATTCTTTATATTATTTCTCTCCTGGAGAGAGATTTGTAAATTACCACATTATACACATACAGAACATATATTCACTACCCCACACACACACACAAATATTTATAGTACACAACAAGACAAAACTCAAAAGGGGTTTATTTTCATATATTAAAGTGCAAATGACGAAACAATAGTCACCCTATATTCTAATACATATTAAAGGTCCCCCTTCTTTTTTATCCATTTTCAGTTTGGGCCGCTCATTTGCGTAGCATCTGACAGAAATACATAAATATAGAAAAAACCTGAAATATGGAAAATGTGTGAGAAAAAGAGAAAGCCTAATATGTTGTGTAACTAACATTTGCAATATCTTTTTGGATTGAAAAGAGACATTTTGTATATGTATAAACGCCAACAAGGTAGGGCTGTGTTTTTTAAGGGGGAATCCAGGAGTTCCCTCTCTTTTATTATACAAATATTCTCTCTCTCTCGTTTATCATATTTAGACACTTATAAAACAATAAATCAATTACGCAGCAATGGTGAGCGTTCATTTACAGTATTTTTTCTTGAGCAAATATCAAATTTACAAATTGGACACTAATAACAGCACATGCAAATGATTAAACATATTTTAATAATAAAAGAAAAATATGACTTACGAATTTCTTGTGCGACGTCAACCAAGCATCAATACATGCAGCATGAAATTCATGTTTACAGGGCAATGTCCTCAATATATCACCCTCAGTGTAATCCTCTAAACAGACAACACACTCACTATGATCATCGTTCTTTTTTTCCCTTCCATAGACATAGCTTGGTAACTTTTGAACGAAATGACCGGGTGCGATCTCGTTATTTCTCTTTTGACGTTGCCTTAATCTCCATGTGAGATAAACAAAGAGCATCATAATGGCAGGTGATAGAACAACTACAAGTAGCATGTCTAATAGAGGTCTATTGTATATGTTGTATATAAGCATATCTCTCTCTTTCTTTCTTTCTTTCTATGACATTATAAATATACTCACGAAGATAAAAGATCATCTCCTGTAAGCTTGACTACTGGATCTTGTTTATCATGTACTAAATCCAATAATATATGGAATTGATGCCTTGCCACAAAGACACTTGGAATATGAATATAAGAGGTATCACCTAATATATCGATATATATGAATGAACTGATTGTATGTAATTTCTATCTTTTTTTTTTTTTTACCTGGGGCATACATGGTTATAAATCCCGCAAAGTACCGATCACCTACAATCACTGCAGAAGCTCCGCTTTGCTGCATAACTAGAATCTTTTGTAAAAAAGAACACTCCCCTCTCTCCACCAAGACAATGGTATTATTATGTGGTATATTGATAGGCGTGCATCCATAAGTGTCGTTACTTAATACTAAATGACCTGTTATTGCTTTATCTATTCTGGGGCCAAATGCTGATATACGATCAACCAGGGTGGTGTTTGTATCCTATTGTATGAATAGAGTGTTTTAGTTTTTTCTTCTTTTTTTTTTTTTTTATTTTAAAGCATGTNTGTATCGCTTGTTTTAGTTTTTAAGACCACTTCTTTTTTTTTTTTTTTTTTCCTTTCTCACAATGATGGTAATTGTTGCCAGACATGCTTTAAAATAAAATAATAATAAAAGTAGCAATAACATGTAATAACCTTGTTTTTATATTTTAATAATAATAAAAAAGAAAAACAAAAGAAAAAGGGAAAAAAAGAAATAATTCTACAATGTCTATCTATTAATAATAATAATAATAATAATAAGTCCCCCTTTTCGTCATGCAATGATATCATTTTCACATCTCCAAGCTGTGCTTGGCTTTTCAACCAGTTGAGGTACTGCCAAGTCATTCTAATTATTATTATTAGTTTTTTTTTTTTTTTTATAATAATCCATTTTGCTATTATTTACAATGCCTAATTCGGGTTGATCCATTAATACCAATCGCATATTTTCATCTAATTTCCATCTTTGGTCTTCGCCTTCTTGTTTTGGCATTGGATAAATGTATTGATTTGTCTTTTTGCTATCCTTCACAGTCAATACTATATTAAAAATGGTAATTAGTTTGTTTTTAACTATTTCATCACAAACAGCATTCTCTCACCATAGGCAGTGTGTTTATTAATGAGATAACCTTGATTGTATGTCCATAATTGTCTATTGCTGTGCTGTTTGGGTCTTAATTCAATCTTTTGTGTGGGCTATTTCATTTTTTTTTTAATTTTTATTATTCCTATTTGACAACACACTTTATAAAAAAGAAACCTGCATAGTCGCACTTGTTAGAGTCAAGACTTGATCAAAACGACTGGGACAATGAATATAGAACCATCCTTTTGGAAACTCATTCATTTTGAAAATTCAAATCAGCACAAAAAAAAACAGAAGAGAAGAGAAAGATTTTTTTTTGTGACATTTTTTTTTTTTTTTTTTAATCTGCTAAAATAGCTTGAATCTGTTTTGTTGAAGTCTCTATCTTTTCAATCACACTGATGGTTTTCCCCTCCTCCCTCTGTATCCGTTCCTTTTCCCTTAGATAGAATCGACGGTCTCGTTCAATGGCCTCCTTTTGGATATGTATAATTGTGCCAGAGACGTGTAATATACTAAAACTGCACGGTATGGGTCCAATTTGCTTCATAAAGAACATGGTGCTAAGATACATGTCGGTATAGTCTCTGGGCACTCTTATAATACCTGTGCGTGTCGTTGCATTATACCATTTTACTAAAACAAGTAAATTATCAGCAAAACAAACAACAAAAATGATTATTATAATACCTCCTGAATTCTGAAGCATGGCTCTTCCAAAACTGCCGTAATTCAATTCAATGGCATCGCGAATGGTTTTAGAGAGGATCGCATCAGAGACGTCTAAACTTGTGTGTTTAAAAGTTACTTTTCCATGTTCTAATACAGGATCCTCTACAATTTCAAACAAGATCCAACGATTCTTAAAGCGTACCATAATATATATTTATTAAGAAAAGAAAAAGAAGCTGATCGAGTTGTCACAAGATTTTTTTTTTTTTTTACATTTTAAAAATCAGCAGAGTTCAGTTGTCTATTCTGACGCTGGTGATGCCATCTAATTCGAGTGTTTTGTACCATCCAAGCGCAGTAGCGGGAATTAAACAAATTGGAGCATTAAAAAAAGCATCATTTTGTTTTTTATTCCTTTTTTTTTTTTTTTTTTTATCTATCGAAGCACAATTTACTTTCAAAACATGATAGAAGACTTACCTGGCGAGATCACTTTAAAAATCCTCAGCTATTTAAAGCTTCAAGAAAAGCTTAGTTTGATGAAAACGTCTAGCAAACTCCACAGCTTCACTTCAACGGCAAACTTGTACGAAGAATTAAATTTAAAGAGGAAAAAAAACAAATCAAAGGCAATAATCAAAAGGTTTGATTATAAACAAATCGATGGATCCCAAGTCAAGATTATTATCCTTCATATACACCAATTAACTGAACAAACGCGATCCCGATTAGCAACCGCGTTTCCTAATGTGACCAGAGTTATAACAGGGAAAAATAACCCGTTCGAAACAAGGGTACAAAACGAAGATTTGAGATTACCAATGTCAAGATGGATAAACACACTCGAGACTTATAACGGATACGAGGATTGGCCCGAAATATTAGGATTGCTAAGGTACAACATATTTCCGCGCCTAATGAAGCTTAACTTGAGTTTCGACTATACCTATCTGCCAATACCATCAGGATTTCATCCACTTTACTTCTCGCCATATATCAAAAACGCACCAACTCTAACAGAACTTACTCTATTCCAGTGCGATGCAAGCTTAGAACTACTAGAAGAGATCCATGCCAGCTGCCCTTACATTAAATCGCTAAGATTTGATACCATAATGATGGTGGTGGGTAGTTTCGAATTACCCCAACAGATTGTACCTGCCACTAGTGTTGTAAGATTGGAAATACATAATGCAGTAAGCTTTGATAGGAATGGTTTGCTCTTGGACTATATTGTGATCAAATACACAAACTTGCAGATGATCGCTCTAAATTTAGTTGATGACATTCAACGTATTGATGAAAAACTCTACGATCTCTATCCCAGTTATTTTTATGAAAGCGGCAGTGATAATGACAGCGATAATGGTGGTGATGCTGACAATGAGGGTAGAGTATGGCGTGGTAAACAAGTGGAAACTTTTAAAACTGTACTTTAACTGTAAAAATACTATTTATTTATTTTATTTTTTCAAAACTATCCGTTCACAAACGAATCAAGTATATGACCGTTACAGATCCGATTGTTATTCAGGGCTTCGCTTTTATCGTAGCTCTTCATCCAAGTTTTTCTCGAGACTTCCTAAAACAATCAAGATGCTAAAGATGGATTTAACGTCGTTCAATGGTATACTTGAAGGTTTGTATAACTTGAATATATCCATCTTGTCAAAACCCACTTTTTTTTTTTTTTATTTGCAGTTTTAACTTTTATGTAATTAGAGGATTCAAATCAACTCCAAATTATTCACAAGATAACATCCTTAACAAGTCTGGACATATTAATCAGTTCTGCGATGCAGAAATATAACCCAAACTTCATTTCTACTAATGTTACAAGGTTAACTATCAAATGTGTACAAGGTCCATTACATCTTGGCAGACTTCTGGAGATATTTCCCTCTCTTGAAATACTATCCATAACAAACTCAGAATGTGACATTGAAGGAGTCGATCCCAGCATCATGCATAGTCCACAGATACATTCTAACTTACGGGTTCTTTATATAAACCAATGTTCGATCCATCCAAAAGTGATGGGTTTTTTTAAAACAGCAGCGCCAAACATAACACGCATGAACCTATCTACAGTCCATATTTTTTCAGAACTTAATGGGGGAGCATATCACATTGATCTTTCTGGTTGTAATTTGAAAGAGTTTAATATGCAGTTGCCTTCTGTAGAGTCGTCTACGAATCTCGAATCTTACCACCAATTTACTATTCAAACAAGCACGAAAGACCTACTACATGCATCATTGGGCGACAAGATAGCATTAAAACTAGTGGATGGTGTGTTCTTGGAAAAGTATAGTGAGGAAGCATTCATGCTTGTCTTTCGTTTACTATTATTATTAGGTATCATTTATATTTAAAGTGTGTTTCTTGTAAAAAAAAAAAAAAAAAAAAAAAAAAAGATAAATCACTATCTCTTTACCTCTGTTTGGATGTGCTTATGTATCATGCATAAATAATCCACATAAGTCATTTGACTGAAAACACCATCCTCTATAAGCACATTTGCCAATTCAACTTCAAGGTCAATGGTGTGTCTGATGATACTTAATTTAGGTGAAAAACTGCTTTGCACTGCGACTTGATACAATTCCAAAATTTTCTGGTTGAGCGGGCTACTTTCTATACTCTCAGGTATAACGTTCAGTTTAATGTTGCTTAGATCGGATGTGCCGAAAATGGAGTGTACTTTATCAGGAGATGCTTCACGACCAATCCATAAAAATACAGTTTCATTACTCTCTACATGTGTAATAATGATGGAATTTTAGTTTTTCCATTTTTCTTAAACACAACAGCCTATCTCTCTTACCAATCCAATATATGCCAGTTGCTTCAAATCGATCGTATGAAAGCCTTTCAAGTGGTACATTCGTTTTATCGCTTTGATCAACCCATTCGTGAAGTTTAATCATACGAGGATAAAGCCATCGAACAGTGTCCAGAACACCAAGCGATTTAAATTTCCTCAAGTTATATACACGTATATCGGCATTGATAGATGGATCTACATTTATAAATAGATGAGATTCTACTTTCTTTAATCTCTCTCTCTCTCTCTCTCTCTCCTGCTTTACCTTTTCTTAAAACAGATGATTTCTTAAAAGAAGACATTAAAAGGGGTAAACACTTGAACGAATCCGGAAGAATCAGTTGAGCAGCTGAAGCACCTGATGCACAATATCTGCGATAAGCTGTCAAAATCTTAACGCATGTGCTATCCATTTCATTTGACAGATCATTCAAGGACTTTTTATTGGTTTGAGCAATAGCACGCTTCACCATAAAATTGACAGTCGTATCAAGATCCCCTTGTTTAAACACATTGCTGGCTTTGACACCCATTCCTAAACTAAGGTTATGAACTCGAACAACGCGTTTTCCCGTGGCGGTAGTGTAAAGCAAAGCGCATTGAACATAGACGGGTGTGTTTTCTGGTAGCTTGCTACCATCATGTTTTAACGAGACACCAACCGAGGTATCTGCGCTGATACTGGCCAATTCAATGTCGGTAGTGTTACTTGAATAAAAATTGCCATAATGGTCGTCAACAGATAAACCTTGAATGCCATTAAAGTTAGAAAACATTTGGAATGTGAGCCATTTTATTGATCGCATCCATAAAATACTAATAAATATCCCCATCTCTCTCTCTCTCTTTACCCTACCATATAAACCTACCATTTGAACAACGTACACGGAAAGCACCTCTATAGCCCTGCTCGCGTTGTACCATATACGTCATATCATGATTAAACTGTATCTGAGCATCTTCATTCAACTGAGGGATATAATGCGTTTCACCACCTGTGAGAGCAGCAAGGACGCCTACTGTTGCGATATCGACATACGTATTAGTAGGAGGTAAGAACCATAGATCGACCGAGACACCCTTTTGGGCACAGCTTTCACCTAATTGGGTATAGTATTTATCTTGAGGAATAAACAGCGATTTTTCGCGTTCACTTGCATAAATTTTTGGATCGTCACGATTTTTCAAAATCCCAGGACCTAAACTGGGCAGCAATGATTGGAAGACGCTGACCTTACCACCACCTAGGTTCTCCATGGCCAAGTAGGCACCCTTGACAGAGGCACCAAGGACGGCACAGGGTGATAACGTGTTTTGAAACATGCTTGGTAATTGGTCTAAAAGTTCAAGAAGGACAGACTTTTGCTGTAACGGATCAACAAAGAGGCCCTCTGCCATGGGCACAAACATATCATGGATATCAGACACAATCATCATGGAGGGCTTTTCGCCATGCAGGTTATAGAAATGCACAGTCGTATCCACCGTCATGATACCCACCCGGACACCATTGGAAAAGCTGGAAGCCACAAGTCTTTTTAATGTATCACAAACGGTATGGAGCATCCCTGTCTGAATCGCTGCTCGCGAGACATCAATGGCAAACAAGTGATGCAGGACACCCGGTTTTTTGTTATCAGCCCAATACTCCTCTGGTACCTCATGCTCCACAGTGCCAAACATCAAATCAGGATGCTGATCATTATCCATGCGTATGCCGTTCATATCCGTTGGGCAAAACTCATGCTCAGCCACCACATTATCAAACCCACACAAATTACAGATATACTTCTTACCACCCTCAATGTATCTACACCATGGATTACGATATCCCTTGCAGCGATTGCATCGAACAGGACCCTCTGTCTTTGCATTGAGTTGGATACGGGGGATGGGCTGATCCTTTGGATGAAGTGGTGCTAAAGGCTGGATCACAAGCCCCAATGGTAACCCTGTATCTCGCTCAAGATCACTTGTCTGCGGTACATCGCGGACGGTCGCTCTGATAAATCGAGGATTGCAATTTCCTTGATCTTGGGCGCGGAAGTGGGTGCTGGGTAATGGCGGTGTATCGGGACTACATGTGCCATAGACCATCTCCTCTTTTTCCCACGTCTTTTCGTCGTCTGTTTGGATCTGGACAGGTGATGGGATCTGGTTTGGGTTGATTCGAGGTTTTTCGGCAGATCGAGGTGGTAATCCTAGTGGTGTATTGACAACTCTTTCTGGCTGCTGCTGCTGCGGATAGGGCTGGTGCTGCTGATAAGATGGCTGTTGTTGTTGTTGTTGCTGCTGAGGAAATGGTTGGGGTGACTGTTGATAAGATTGGCTACCAGGAGATGGCTGATAGTGCTGTTGTTGCTGTTGTTGTTGTTGAGGATAAGGTGTATTTTGAACAGGATTTGATGGCATTGGTGAGTTGGGCATTGGTGCATAAACACGTTTTGAGCGCCCAGGTTTCTAATAAGTAAATGATTAGCCCTTTTTCTTTCTTTCTTTGTAGGGATGACACTATTAATACATACATTGATATGCATGTTTGCCATGGGTGCAGCCAAGCTATTATCAACATTTGATGGTGACTGCTGTTGGTGCTGAAATGATGGTGGAGTTACTCCTGGAGGACCTTGATATATATAAATACATTACAAAGGAAGAATGATATAATATATATATATAGACAACATACCTTGGTTAGGACGTGGGTGAACCATCATATTAGGAGGTCTAAAGTTATTATTGGGTTGTTGTTGTTGTTGAGTTGGTACAGGTGTCCCCAAAGAAGGACGTGCCATCATCATTGGCCTTTGAGGTCGAATGGGTGCATTTCCAGTTTGAGGTGAATTATTCATCTTTTTCTCTCACTTGTTGCTCAAATAGAAAAAGGGAAAGAGAAAATAATAATAAAAAAAAACGCACACACCATCAAAAAAAAGAGAGAGAGAGAGAGATTTCGAAAATGGAAAGGCTAGTTTCCAGTCACAGAGTGAATAACTAACCAATCAAAACAAGCTCTGTCATTGATGCTTGGATCAAGGTTTTTTTTTTATTTGAAGCTTAATTTATTTCAAATAATGAATGCTCCTATTTCATCCATTTGCATTTAATATGTTTTCTTTTTATAATCTCCTTTTTCCTTTTCCTTTTATCTCCTGATCCGCTCTTTTGCTATTGTTCGTCATGAGCGAATTTTCGTTACTGCTTTGAGGATTGTTTTTTGTTGCTGAAACAATACGAAGCACCCGTTGAGTCTTTTCTTTTGCTGGTCTTTTACTTTGTCTACTTTTTATAGAGATATTTATTATTTCATTATAGAAAAATTAAACAAATACTTACACAAAGACATAATCTTTTCTTCCAACTTGTCTTGGGCTATTGCTTTGTGTAGATGATCCTGCTGCGGGTACTGGTGTTGTTGTTGATCTCAACACAGGAAAGCTGATCTATCAATAATTCTATATATTTAGCACATATTTATCCAACACAGTTGCTCTTGTTTTTTTTAAAATATATATATATATATATATTACCTCATTTTCATAACTTATCCACTTTGTTTTAGCCTCTGTTCTCTTCTTATTTGACAGATAAGCCACTGCTTCTCTTTCTAGTAGAATTTTAACATGTGCATTGTTGTGGCGTACCAACTCATACAATTCCTTGATGTAATCTTGCACAGTAATATAATCACCATTAAAGTTCCAGCAGTGTCTTTTGAACAATCTGGCTTGTACCGAATTTAAAATATCACTTAATTGTGGCGTTGGTGGGGTGATCACTGGTACTTGTTGTGGTGTAATACGTTCTAGCTCATCCATAAAGCTTGGCATTGTATTACTACGTGATGTCACGGTTGGAGAGTTGTCCTCCAAATTTCGGATAAGCATCCTATTCATTTGAGTTGACAAAGATTCATAATGCAACGCAAGCTGATGCTGTCTCCACTCCTCACGGGATCCAAACACGATAAATTTGCGTCTCAAGCAAGTTGAATAGTGACAAATATAATGGTCCGATATGAAGTGATCTTCCAAATCCTCATACGTTTTAAAAAACGCCGATCTTTCATTTTCTTTACACAAAAAGCATTCCAAATGGACATGACGACTGTGTGCTAAAAACTCTGCCTGTCCATACAAAAAGGTTTGACAGTGTTTACACTCCTTATGCCCCGTAAAACCAGATTGGTCGGCAGGTCTGAATGATTTATCTCCTTCTTTTCTGTGCCATTTTAGTTGATCGTGGGTGTAAAACTGAAGTTCGTCCGGGAACATGGTTCTATTTTCGATACAGATATCACTAATAAAACATGTTTAATTAAAATACAAATGAGATGTCTATTTGATTTACCATAAATATAACTTGTGATGCAATTCTACGTGGTTGCTCAGCGTATTCCAATTTGTAAAAGAGACTTGGCAGTTAAGTTGAGGACATGCATACTTTGTGATTTTATCAACTAGGTTCTTCAAGGTGGCTTGAGCATAGTAAACGTCAGTCTCGGTGTCAAATATTGGCAACAAATGCTTAGTGAAGTAAGTATATGGTTTCAGTGTTTCTGAAAAAATAACATCGCGCTGCTCTGCCTATAAGTGAAGTTGGTTGACATATATATATAGCAGTAGTGTAAACGTATACTCACCCTGCAAAAGTGGCAGTCTCTGGCCTTATATAACAGTCTCATACGTAAATAGCATCGATGACACGTATGGTGACCACATTCAGAAAAAGCGAATATACTAATTGATTCAAAGCAAATTAAGCAAGTGTCGTCTTCTGGTGATAGCTCCATTGTCTTTTTTTTTTTCAGAAAAAACAAGTGGAAAAAAGAAAGAGTGATAAATTGTTTTTTAAGGCAAGCAATGCTTTTATACTCGGCCCCTTCAATATTGATTGATTGAAGTGGGCGCAGTTTTACACTCACACGTTTGTTAATGGCATTTCTATGTGTTACACATTCTCATATCCCTTGAAACCATATTGTTTACATGCAGTGTGATTATTACTCATGACAAGACTCTATTTTGATGAAGAGAGATAATATAAATAAACTTGATTTAAAGCATATGGCTTCCATGAGAAAAAAAAACAAGCTAGTTGTTGTTATATTTTCTAAATTGTGTAATAAATACTTAATTATACACGATAGCAGAAAAGGATGGATACTACCCAATTAGTTCTTTCAGCATCATCTCTGATGAAAAAAAAAAAATCCTGTAGCAGTGTATCAAATTGATGAAACCAGTCAATAAAACAGACTAATCATAAATAGAAATTTCGGCCCCAAACCAGTCTAATTGCACAAACACTGTCAACATGCAAGTTTAGTTCAGGATCAGTGTTTGCGTGTACTACTGTTTATTTCAAAAAATTGATAAATTAATGAGGATAGTTGAGAACTGATAATGTATCATATTACAAAAAGTAGTTTTTAGTAAGTAAACAAACAATGAGACAAGCCATCGAGTAGCAAGAACCAAATCACGCAATATTGAAAAACAGGATATGTAGAGTAATGTTCAATAGAGATCAAGACTTCAGCAAATGATATATATTGTGACTTTTCATGTATACCAATATCCTCCACACAAACAGCTCAAGTTTCCTCCCTCCCCCCCAAAAAAAAATAAGGTGGTTGGCTAAAAATCTATTATTTATTTTTTTATTTCATTCTTAATCGCTTTTTTTTTGTTCTACACATCTGCTGTCTGTTCTATCACCTCCTCTTCCTCTTCCTTCACCTCCTCATACACTCTCTTATTCAACATCACAAAGCCCACCAAAATAAACAGACTCCCGATCACTGTCGAGAGTGGAACCATCTTGCCTGTCACAAACACATCCGTGATGGCCACCGCCGGAATAGTCAGCATTACACCCACCGCTGCAAACACGGGGCTGATCAGCGCCACCACCGCCATACAGGTTGCATTGTAGACCATGCTGGAGGAGGCGATCGCAAGGATATTTAAAAAGGTCGTCAGGTCGGGCCATTGGAAGGGCTCGATATCCCAGAAATGGAGAATGGGGAGCGGGATCCACAGTACAAAAAAGGTCGCGACGCCAATCCCACCCGATAAGGTGTTGGCAAAGAGGAGCGTGGGCCTTGTTGGGGAGGCGTACTTTTTGTAATAGACCTCATAATAGCCGACAGAGGCGGCACCGATGGTCGCAGTGGTGATCCCCACCGCGCCCGAGAGCGGACCATATAGCTTCACATCGTCATCCTGGGGCCAAAAGGCCATGGTGGCTACACCCATCATGCACAGCACGACCGCGCCCATCTTTGCAGGCACCACCCGATCATGCAGCATCAGGATCGAAAAGATGTAGGCAGATAAACAGCTGGTATTGTAGATGGCGGTTAGATTGGATGCTGATATCAGGTTGACACTCAGGTACCAAAGATAGGACGGGATACAGAGTAAAATCGCCAGTTTTAAAGAGATTCTTGAAAGCACCGATCTATGATATCGATCATCCGTGTTGTTATTCGTATTATGTAGATCCAAAATAGAGGATTGCACTGTCTCTTTCCATCCCTGTAGTGCCTTCTTCAGTATGTCTTGCTTATCGGGATGGTGTGATGATTGAATGGTCTTGATAAATTCAACTATAAATTGAAATGGAATAATCATCATGTAGCATGAATGACTTAGATAACTATATATACACACATATGTATATATATAACAAGTTAAAAAAAAGTAATAAAGAAATAGGGGTTGTGTCTATTTCATTTTTTTTTTTTTTTTTTTTTTCCTCTCTTTTCTTTATATATGAACATCATCATCTCTTTTGTTTCATCATAAAAAATAAAATAAATGGCCAGCTATCAACGTTTGTTCTTGTTGCTGATCATCATCTAGCCCTTCTTCTGTTGTATTGACTGTTTGATAGCTGGCCATTTATTTTATTTTTTATGATGAAACAAAAGAGATGATGATGTTCATATATAAAGAAAAGAGAGGAAAAAAAAAAAAAAAAAGAAAAAGAGAGAGAGAGAGAGAAAGGGAGTTTCTTTTNTATATAAAAAAAAAAAAAAAAAAAAAAAAAAAAGAGAGAGAGAGAGAAAGGGAACCTCTTTTTTATATTGTTTATTTATTTATATTTTGTTCAGTTTCAGATCCTGTGACCAATGGTAATTTTATTTTTTTGATCAACACACACACACAACTCTCACTTTTTGGTAATTGCTTATTTTCATTCTATCTCTTTTCTCCTTTTTTTCTTTCATATTCGACAACAAAATATGGGCATCGTTTATAATAATTACTTAGATGAATACAACAATGTTTATACTTGTTCAAAGTGTAGTGCACACTTATCAGCACCTGAAATGATCATATCCAAAGTATAAATATGTTTATAATAATTACAAAAAAAAAAAAAAAAAAATGCATTGTCATCATAACTAGTATTATATGCATTATATAGAGCTTCACTGGTTCACACGGTAAAGCCTACCTATTTGACAATGTGTAAAAATGACTATTTTTAAGCTCCATAAAGTACATACACACACATCCTAATATAATAATATATAAAATAGATACAATATCACAATAGCACCAGGTGTACAAGATACGTATGTTTTATATTATATATACATATTATAAATAATAAAGCTTATCCTTTTCCTCTCCATTACATAGGGAAATGACAACAGGTAGACATCTCGTTTCTCACATTCATTGTGCACATTGTGACATTCAACTTGGTTGGAAATATGTATTGTATTTTATTTATATATATTGCAAAAGTATAATATATAACACCTACTCACACAACTTCTTGTTATATATAGTTAAAGGCATACAATGAAAATCAAACTTACAAAGAAGGAAAATACATACTTGAATTAAATCGAATTCATTTGACGAATGTTTAAAAAAAAAGACATTTATCAGCAACAAGACCCTTTCTCCCTCTCTTTTTCTTTATTTGCAGAATAACCAATTTATATATAATATGTACAAAAATGTTGCTATTGATGATTGTTATTAAAAATAATAGTGAGAATAAACCAGGACTATTAAACAAAGGATGGACCATTTGTTGATATATAAAAGTGTGGGTTGTTGAATGGGTCTCATGATATGTAAATCCTCTTCCTCTTCCTCTTCCACTATCATGGAAGGTTCTAGGTTAAAGGTATCAGTGTCAGGGGAAGGTAATGCAATTTCAACGAGTTGATCTAAGGCTCTTGAAATATCGTCAGTATAATTGATCCTGGAGGTTTGGACAGATGCGTCCACAGCAGAATGGACAATGAGTGTAAGTCTGTTGTTTTCTTGTTGTAATGGTGATGGTGTGGATGGCTCTTCCTTCATGTCCTGAGGTTCTTTTTCAGTGGATAAATGATCATGTGATTCTTCCTCTTCTTTTATTGATAGATGACCATGAGATTCTTCTTCTTCATCTGTTGATAAATGATCCTGTGGTGATTCCTCCTCCACTTCATCCTCTTCTTCATCCATTGATAGATGATCATCTCGAGATGATTCCTCTTCTGGTTTTAAATCGATCCATTCATTATTCGATTCCTCATCATAGTCATCGTTGGTATAAACAAGATCAGGCACCATTGGATCGATGCATGATGGTAGATAAAAATAAGCGGGAATAAAGGAGACGGACTCTGTAATGCTAGTGACAATATGCTTATTGGATGAATGCGTAGCAGCAATGGCTTGTTCAAGTATAGATGGATCAATGACTGTCTTATCAATAAGTGCTTGGTTCAATTCATGAATGGGTAAATTGGATGGAAAATAGGCATAAATCATACTTGAAATGGCACTTGAAATGGCAGGATTGGGCGATGAGGGTTGATTTAATGCAGATGTGATGGCATCTGAGATAGAATTGGAAAGGTGATTGGTGGCGGACTTGCAATATTTTACCGATAAATAAGCTCTTTTTTGATGATGAGTGGATGATGATGTGGAAGGAGTGGGAAGGGCTGTTGCTGTTGTTGCTGAATGAGATGGTTGTGGTTGTTGCTGTTTTCGTTTATTTAATTCTTGTTTTAAATGCTCAATCTGAGCATCTCGTTTATCCAATTGGTCCTTTTGCTGTACTTGGATGGTTTCCATGATGTGCTGTCTGTCTCGTGTGGATTCGAGTTGACTTGTAATCTCTGAAATGTATTGTCGATAGGCATTGATCTGCGCCGTAAAGCCTTCTTGGCATCGTACAACAACATCTCGCATCGTTGCATCACCAGCTGCTACATCTTCTGTAGAGATGTTATCCAACCGGGCGAGCTATTTATAGAAACGTAAATAAAATAAATACGAAAATAGTTGTTTGTCTTTACCAATCCTTTTTGCTCCTCTTCTTTTGATCCTGTCAAAATCAAACCAAGTAGATTCTTCAAACTCTCTCTTGTTGCTACTTCCAACTAATAAAAAGAGAGAAATGTAAATAAAGAGAAGAAATGAGGAAAACCGTTATATAAAAACAAAACTTACTTCTGTCTTTTCACGCATTTGTGTTTGTAGCTCTGCAATTTTAATAAGACACTTTTTAAGCTCTGATTTGTCCATGATCTAATTGATATAGATATAACTAAGTATCCATTCTAAATATTCTTATCAATTAACTTACACTCGTCATCTTTGCAGCCGTCTTTACAAGTTTAGCGCGTTGAGCAAATCTTAATGTATTTAATGACTCATCCTTTGATGCGAATGTTGGATTAATTGTACAAATAACAGCAATACGTGCATTTCCTGATAATGCAGTTTGTAGAATACGAGTTAACTTTGAATTACGGAACGGGATATGTGTGACACTAAAAAAATAAATAATAACAATCAATCATCAAGGAGTAAAAAAAAGGGAGAGTTATCACTTTACGGTTCATCGCTTGTCAGTTTTGATATCACATTTCCCAATGTTAACAAACTTTTGTTAATATAACTCCCTTCCATTCTTCTTTCCATGTCGGATGTGACTTTTTCAGAACCGGCCAAATCAATCAGATTCTATATAGATTGTTAACATTTATTTACCAAAATAACTAAACTCTATTTACCAATTGGGATAGTCTCACTTGAGTCAGCTCATGAGGTGATCGACTCTCGATCACAATCTGAAATATAGAATGGGATCGACTACTCTGTTCATTATAATCGGTTGCACTCACGTGTCGATTCTTTTCTCCTTCTTTAATGAACTCCATCACTTCTTGAGGTGTTTTAACAATGTGTTCTTTGAGGTTACGAACTGTGATTTGTTTCTATTATATATTTAAAGCATAAATAAACAAACAAACATGTGATTGCTTTGTTTTTTTTTTTACTTTATCTTCCACGATTTCAGGTTGACCGTCTTTTGGGTTGAATAAATCCTTCATTTTTTCATTATAAATCTCCATATAAGACACACGCAACATGTATTCTCTCCCAGAAGTATCCTACAAATAACATAAAAAGGATACAAGTCATTACACTATTATTTTTAATTGTTATATGCACTTACAGTATTGATATATGAAAAGACCTCTTCAACTGCACGTGGCGTGACTCCTGGTTCTTGTTCGGTACCTGGATATATATAAAAATATTAATATAAACCACATGAGATGGCTATAGATAACAAATGGACTATATAGTTACCCATCTATTATCATTATCATTATCGTTATTATAAATAATAAAGTAAATGTGCATTAATATTTCTATAGAAATAATTTCAATATAATACAATATTACCATCGTCTATATTTATATAAAGTGTTAATATTACGTATATACATAAATAAATACATTCACAACAAGAACCTACATATGTTTTACCACTTGCTGTTTGACCATAAGCAAATACAGTACCTATGTGGGTACAACTGTTAGTTCCAAATAATAATAATAATAAAAAAAAGGTGGTGGTATTCCTCTGTCTTTACCATTGTAACCCTTCATGGCAGATCTAATAGAAATGAAGGGGGAAAGTTAAAATCTATTGCTAAAACTATATATTTTTTAAAAACCAACGTCTTTACCTTACTAACTCTTGGATACCAGCCTTATACACTTGAGAATTATCTACACCTTCAATCACTTTATCTATTATAATGATAAGTATAATATGATAAATAGTCATATAACAATAACATACCATAGTGAAACGAATAACCTGACGTTGGATTCTTTATCTGCAGCAACTCAATCGAGCCCTCCTCTGGTCGAACATACCAACAAGGACGCTCCAATCTTTCCCTCTCTGAAGGCGGTCTACAGCGTACAAGCACTTGTACGCTCTCTTTGATGGAAGTCGCAGTTGACTTTGAAACGGAAGGTTTGAGGGTGGGCGTGGGGGATAAATTGGGCTGGAATATCAAATCATTGTTGTTTGTCTTGTTGAATTCGTCGGGTGTGGAGGGTGGAGTGATGGGTTCTGACATATTGTATTTTTTTTTTGTATTTTTTTTTTTTATATATAATGGAAAGAGAGAAAAAAGAAAGAGAGAAATTGATCCAATGATCTTTTGAATGGTTTTTTTTGTGTTGTTGTATTGAAAAAAAAATACAAGTCACAACCAAGGAGAGAAACGGTAGTGATTGATTATATATACTTTTTAACAGGACAAATATATCCAAGTGATTGCTTATCATCTTGCTACTATGCTTAGTTTTGATATTTTTAAAAAGTAAAATGATAGATACGCTCTTCAAGCAGTAATCCTATGATCTCTTTTTTTGTCAATAAAGAGAAATAAGCTCATCTCCACTTTAATTCTTCATAAAGTGCTGAGTTTTCTTTTATAAAAAAAGTAACCTGAATATCAGTTTATATCCGAAAAAAAAAGAAAGTAGCTCTATTTATTATTACTCTCTTCTTTATTGGATCCATTTTTGTTATTATCAAGGTAATACTCGCTCGCTCTTTCTCTTTGTTTGACATTTATCTACTAAAATATAAATATGTGTAAATCACTCTTTGTACAAGTTATCTGTGTGATACTCAATTGTGCTACGTCGGTTTTCGGAACTGATTTAAATAAAGAATAGCACTTTTAGTGATGGATAGATTGAAAAGAGCATATAGAAAGAGAATGTGTCAAAAATAGAATTAATTATTATTATAATTAATAAACAAAAGAATGAAGGAATGATGCTACAAAAACCCACTATTAATAATAACCCGATCATCACATGTTTTTTATTTATTGTTGGTCCCTTAAACCTACTTTTTCATTATTGTCATCATGTGTTGTATCTTCAGTTTCACACACACAACTTGATTAATTGATTCTATTTTGATTTTAGCATTGACGTCATGAATTGTTGTCTGTCCAAGTATACAGATAAGAAGAGAATTTATGCAGAAAACAAAAGGGGGAATATTCCTTCTTAAATTAAAAAAGGAACAATAAAAAAGCTTAATTGTCATATAGCACCTTTCATATCTGTAAAGAAGAGTATATTCGTCTCAATAGGATAGAACACCATCTATCTTTTTTTGTGATATTCAATTGCAATAGAATAACTTGTTATCATCACCGCTTCCAGATGTAAAAGAAAGAAAGAAAGAAAAAAAGTAATTGATACTCTACCTTTTAAAAAGTAAAACGAAAAAAGTATATTAAAAGGGAAAAACGAGCATTTGATTCCCATTTCTGACAACTTTTTAAAAGCATGCGCAGTCACTTTTTTTTTTATAAAAAAAATCTCGCGTACAACATTTCGTGTTTTTTCCTGTTCTTATCAACTTGCAAAAAAAAATGACAATAACAACAACCGGAGCCGAAAAGAGAAAGGCTTCTTTTATGACCTTGGACGACGATGAGGAGGATGCTGTGGATAGTTACTTGAAATTCTCGTCTTCTTCAAACGATATTGTCCCCTTGGACGCCTACCAGAACAATAACACCACCATGACATTGGAAGAGGATGACCTCGATGCCCTCATCTCTGAATCTATTGAGCATGAGGCCGTTGTATCGATGGATAAGTTCTTTGCAGACAAACAACAAAAACGTCTTTTACCACAGGATAATGACGACGATGACGAGTTGGACGCCATGATTGCAGATTCCATTGCCTTTGAAAATAGCAAACACTCATTATTACAAGACGATCCGTTCTCATCGGAACGCTTGGAATATCCTGGCGGCTCACCCAGTCGATCCTTTTTGACGGCAATGGACGATATGGAATTGGATGATCATGATGATAATTTATTTAATGATTTGGAGGCGGCACATAGAAGCAATATGACGACGAATACGAATATCGATCCTTATTTTGTAAATTCAGAGGCCTCTACCTCTGCTCGATTACTACCACCAACATCAACAAAACCAGCATCATCATCATCACCATCATCATCAATTAGTAAGAGAAAGAACCCTATTGTACAAAAGAAGAAGGACTATACGCAGATGCCTACAACAGGTGCATTCGTATCCGCCATGACCAGCACTGGCCAATCCCTCTATTTCCCCAAAAAGTTAAAAACCATCAAACCGAGTCAGGCAAGTGAGTATCTAAGAGAGATTGCTGCAAAGAAATCAACCGGCCAGTTGTTGGATAAACCCATTTGGCAGATGCAAAAGGAATTGGCGGCGAGTAACAAGGCAACACTGGAAAGAATACAAAGGTAGTAAAAAAAAAAAGAGAAACCCCCCCCCTCCCTCTACTCTTACTCATATAAATATGACAGAGAAAAAGAACAGGCGGAAGATACCAAAAAGAAATCACGCAAACGAAGAAAACACGATACCTCCGGTACACTCTGGGTTGACAAGTATCGACCCACCTCCTTCTTGGAACTGATGGGTGATCAACGATTGAATCGCGAGGTCCTGAAATGGGTCAAGCAATGGGATTTTTGTGTCTTCAAGAAGGAGGTCCCCAGAGAGTCACAGCGTGATAAGAGTTTGAAACAGTATCGGGAGACATTTCATAAGGATCCACCAGGGAAACAACAGCAGCAGCAGCATTATAAGAGTGATGCTCAAGAGGACCCTTATTTACGTCCTGATAAAAAAATCCTGTTATTATCAGGTCCACCCGGGTTTGGTAAAACGACATTGGCTCATATTATTGCCAAACATGCGGGTTATAATGTCATGGAACTCAATGCAAGGTAAAAACGAGAGAGAGAAAATGAAGATGAGGAGGATGTTCATTCCTATCTATACATAGTGATGATCGCACCGGTGAAGCAGTCAGATCCAAGATCAAAGCAGCCCTTGAAATGCAGGCCATTATGCGCGAACCTGTGTCAGGCAGTGGTAAACGTATCATGTCGATGGATCAGAAACCCAACATCTTGATCATCGATGAGATTGATGGCGCAAGTTCAAGCGGAGGTGCAGAGAGTTTTATAAAACAATTGGTAGATTTGGCAACTGCAGACGTTTCAACAGAAAAATCAAAAACGAAGAAGGGGAAGTCAAAACGCAAACCTCTTTTACGTCCCATTATCTGTATCTGTAATGATTTGTAAAGTATCTATATTGGGATTGTGTATTATACAAAATGGCACTCAATACTTTTTCTGCTCTCTAGATATACACCTGTTCTTCGTCCGCTTCGTCAAGTTGCAAAATCAGTACAATTCAAAAAGGTGCCCACCATATCTATTGCTAGACGACTTTTAGAGATTTGTGAGATGGAAGGGCTGGAGAGTGATTTAAGAACATTGAGTAATATTTGTGAATCGGCAGATGGTGATATTAGAAGTTGTCTCAATACTTTACAGGTACAAGATATATTGCAAAATGCAGGAATCATGTTCCACTCATATATACTTGTAAATAGTTTGTTCGCAATAAAAGTACTGTACTTACAAAGGAAGTATTGGAAGAAACAGGTCTTGGACAAAAAGATATGGGTAAATCCCTCTTTACAGTATGGGAGGAGATATTTAATAAACCCAATGCACGACACAAGACATCTCTCAGCAGGGACGATTTCGGTAATACATAAATGTATAAATAATGGGTTATAAATTTTTGCTCATACATACATACATATATATATTAGATGATCAAAAGAAATACATGAAACGACTCATCCAATCTATCAATGTCAATGGAGAACTCGAGCGTATCATCCAAGGCTGTTTTGAAGCCTACCCGCGTATGCGTTTTCACGACATTGCACTCCAAAAATTTGTCGACATCTCTGAATGGCTTCGTTTTTACGATGTGACTAACGGCCGCATCAATGAGAAGCAGGAGTATGAGCTCTATCGTTATTTACCCTATTCCATCGCCAATTTCCATCGCTTCTTTGCGGGGACGACCTCCCAGGATCATCGTGTCGAGTACCCAAGGGTGGATTATGAGGCATATGCGGCCAAGAAGTCCTATGAGAATCTAATGAATATCTTCTTGGAGGGGGTGCATCCATCGAAGAGAAGGTTCTTGTCGGATGTGGATGTAGTGACAGAGTTGATACCTTTATTGATGGGGATCATCTCTCCTGATTTGAGACCTGTAAGTTTATTTATTTATTTTGCACTAAAAAAAAGAGGGTTTGGACTCTATTTTAACATGAGTAAATATAGGTGAGTCAACAGTTGATTAAACCTCAAGAAAAGGAAGCGCTTAAAAGGGTGGTGGATACCATGATTACCTATGGTTTATCATTTATTCAGGAAAGAACAGAAGATGGTCAATTTACATATAAACTCGAGCCGTAAAGTATATTTTATACATATAAATATATTCCAAATCGCTTTTTTACTAATTCATATTCGATCTGCTATAGGCCAGTAGAGCAATTCCTTGTGTTTGAATCTTTGCCTCAAAGAAGCCTCTTATCAAAGCAGTACGCAGTGAGACAACTTATATCACGCGAGGTAAAAATGAAATAAATAAATCTTTGTTTTTATTTTGGAGGCTAAAAGCAAAGTGGGGAAATGGATATAGATTGAGTTGGAGATCATACGACGCAGAGAAGAAGTATTGGAATCAAATCGACCTAAATCTGAAATCTTACCACGCTCCAAGCCAGACATGTAAGTGTAACATTATTTTATTTTTTTTATTTCTCAACTGAAAACATTTGTGTTTTGGTACATGTAGCATCATGAAGGATAAGCCTATCCAGGAAAAGGTAGCATTTTGTGTGTGTAACAGAAGCAATGGTGAAATTAAATTTGTATATTTATAGATTCCTACCGATTTCTTTGGCAGACCGATTGCATCAAAGAGCGCATCGGAAAATACAGCCGAAAATAATACATCCACCTTGAAGAAAGTGGCAATGGAAGGTAAAATGGAGTATTATTGTTTTTATTTTGCATATAAATATAGAGGGCTCATTTTTGTAAAATCTTTTCTATAGTGGATTTACAAAAGCCAGAAGTCATTTACAGATACCACGAAGGATTCTCCAATGCTGTTAAAAAGCCAATGACAGTGCAAATGTTTTTATAATATATCTTTTTAACGCAAATAAACATATTGGCATGCATTACAAACGCTCCATTCTTTTCCATTTCTTAATGTACATTGAGGGCACTGCCAGGTGTCATCATCATCCTTGTTCTTCTTCTCTTTGATGGGTTTTTCTGTTAAGCAGATTTGACACACTAATACAATGGATCCATTTAGAAATGTACATGCAGAACAGATCCAACAACCATCATCACATTGTTTTTCTTTCATCCTGTTGTCATCATCCTCTGTTAAATCAATCCATTCATCTGGCTCCTTTACACGTTTAACACTACTCGATGATGATTCGGGTTGATCTATTGCTTTACGCTTTGATCCACTTTGATTATTATCACCATTATTATCATTCTCCTCCTCATCATCATCCTCAACAAGTATACTTCCCCCACACCAAACATTATCCCTCAATCTCCTCTCCGCAGCACTCGCCGCCATCTGCGCAGGGGTTACATGGGCCAATTGTGGTGATCGTGGTGATTGACCTAGCGTAATGCCTCCCTTGGGTAACATGATCCTATCAAGCTGTCTTCTTTTCTCAGCTGCAGCTGCCGCCGCTTGACTTGATTTGTAAATTGGGACAGAGCGTGCACCGAGGCGTTGCCCCTCCGAGTAAAAGCCCTCTCCTGAATAACCTGATGCCATCAGTATCTCGGTTTCTGCTTTGAGCTCGTTTAATAATTTGTAAAAGTGTTCATCATGAGGTCCACGAACTAATATATTTACATTGAGTCATTCGTTGATAATATTAAATAGGATTTATATAATATATCTAACCTATGTGTGCTAATCTTAAATATATTGTAAATAAGTAAATGAATATATAGAATCAAAATATATTTATTACTCACTCATGTAATAGTGTTCCTAAAATATCATTGTATTCTAAAAAGATGGTATCATCAAAGTGAGGTCTTAGACGCAAATTGATTTTATAGCCTCTATTGACATTACAACCTTATTTTGATATATTTATAAATATTGAAAGAAAAGAGAGGTTTATATAAAACCAGTGTTGTTGTTTTTTCTTACCAAGTAAATTGGGATTCTTTGGAAAGAATTCACACAAATAACGTACATGCCAGTTTCGTTTCCTTATTATTGGTTTGACTTGAGAAACAAGCTTCTTTAATATCACCAAGGCTTCTTCAGAGTTGTGTTTACGTTTTAATACTTTATATTCGTCAACAACCTCCTTTTTTTGGAACATATATAAAGAGTTAAAGAACAAAAAAAAAAACTGGCCCAAAAAACACACTTTTTTTAACCGGAGTCTGTTTCATTTTGCGGAAGTTTAATTGCTTTTTTTTTTTGTGTATTTCTTTTTCGTTTTGGCTCTTCTGCTTGTTCTTCTTTCATTCTTAACATATTATTTGCTTTTTTTTTGTTTTAAAAGAGTATTTTATATATAAAATTAGCGTTTTGATCTTTATTCTCTATGTTTGACCCTAGAGAGAGAGAGAGAGAGAGAGAGAGAGAGAGAGATAAAAAAAAAAAAAAAAAAAAAACAAGTAAAGAAAGATGGATCGTCCAGAAGTCACCATCGATGGTCAATCGGCTAGCTCGCCTCGAGATATTGCTGGTTCCGCCCACAAAATAGAAGAAGAGTTACCATCGCGTTCATATTATTCATCACATATTCATGTTGAACCAGGTAAGAAAATGACTTGATCAAGTTTATTTACATACAACTTATGCACATTAAATACACATGCATATATATTAAAGTGAATGCACACTACTCTGCCTCGATTGAATCGATCCGAGCCAAATCACTCGCACTAGGAGATATGTACATGAAGGAGGTACCTCAAGATGAACCCCCACAGCAACAAGAGCAGGAGGATAACAACAACTTTATCAGCACGCCCAAGAGCCCCAGTTCCACCACCGTCAGTACAAGTAGTAGTAGCACGCAATCCATTCTATCCCAGCTGCTAAAGCACGATGACCATCATCATAAACAGCAATTGAACGAGGAGCAGACGCCTCTGATTCAAAAGGATCATATCATTAAGAAGAAACCTATTTATCATACCATTTCTCCCATTCAAGAACAGCAACAGCAGGAAGTAGAATTTAATCATCCGAACGAGGATTTGGAGGGTCAGCGTTGGTCAAAGGGAACAACATACCAGGCGTTACATGATCCGAGATCGGTAATAAAGTGTCTGGTACAGCCCATCACGTACATACCTGCTGTTATTCTCGGGCTGTTGCTGAATTTACTGGATGCGATCTCGTATGGTATGATTACTTTTCCATTGAATAATCCCATTTTTGCGTCGTTTGGACCGGATGGTATCTCTATGTTCTTTGTGAGGTAAAGTATACTATGATGGAAAAAGTAATATCACCTTATATAACCTATTATTGTTATTATTGGAATAGTTGTATCATCTCTCAATTGGTTTATTCTTGTGGTGGCAGTGCGTTTGATGGCGGAAATGGAAGGTATGTCTTGAACTTTTTTTTTTTTTCTGTGTGTGATTTTTTCCTTTTTTGTTATTCACCGTGACTCTTTTTATTTTTCTTGTTAATATGATTCTAGTATGATGATAGAAGGTAAACAAATTGTGTGATAGGAAGCATGTTTTTTTTTCATTATACAAGTTGACTGACATGTGAATTACACGATATCAATCTTAAAAAGTGGTTCCATTTTTACACATAATGTAAGTATATCTCTTTCTATCTTTTATTTATTTTTTAGTTCCAAGATAAGATAAAACCGATTATCTCTGTTGTATTCATTGATAAGATAAAATGACCAATAGGGCCGAAAAGATATGCCAAGTTGTAGGACCAGATAAATCAGAAGTAGTGATTTCATCTACTGTTGTTGCTTTCGCCATCAGTAGCATCATGACCGGTCTCGCCTTTTTCCTGCTAGGCGCGTTACGACTGGGATCACTGATTGGCTTCTTTCCCCGACATATCCTGGTGGGTACTATTGGTGGTGTGGGATGGTTTCTCGTCGCGACAGGGATTGAAGTCTCGGCCAGATTGGATGAAAATCTAGCGTATACCATTCCAATGTTTAAAAGGCTCTTTTTGGATCTCCATGTATTTTCTCTGTGGTTCACTGCATTTGCGATGGCTATCCTCTTGCGCACGATCCAGCACAAGGCCACCTCCCCCTTAGTCGTACCTGCCTTCTTTATGCTGCTTCCGATTGTGTTTTATATCGTTGTCTTGATCTTTGGTTATAGTGTCACAGATGTACGTGATGCGGGTTGGATCTTTCCATTGGTGGAGAGTGATACTCCCTTTTGGCACTTTTACACTTATTATAATTTCAAACTAGTCGATTGGCGTGCGGTGGCAGAGACGATCCCAGCGATGCTTGCTTTGACCTTTTTTGGTAAGTCACATTATTCATTTTTCAAGAAAAACAAAGGGAAACAAAGAAAATGGCTTTTGTTTATTTATTTATTAATCAAAAAAAAAAAAAAAAATAGGTCTTTTGCATGTGCCTATTAATGTTCCTGCTTTAGGCGTGTCAACAAATAAGGATGATATTGATGTAAATAGAGAATTGGTCGCTCATGGTATATCAAATGCGGTATCAGGTTTATTTGGTGCTGTACAAAGTAAGTTTCTTTTTTGAAAAAAACACATACAATTTACATTGGCATATGCGTATTAAACTGTTTACATAACAATCTATAGACTATTTGGTATATACAAATTCACTACTATTTATTCGAACCGGAGGTGATAGCCGTGTCGCAGGTGTCATGCTCGCCATTGCAACAACCATTCTTTGGATGGTTGGCCCTTGGATTGTTGGCTATATACCAGTGATGGTGGTAGGAAGTTTAATTTTCCATTTGGGACTCGATCTACTAAAGGAGGCGCTTGTAGATACATGGAACTCTGTACATTACCTCGAATACATCACCATCTGTGTTATTATTGTATGTATGGCATTGGTTGGCTTTGTGGAGGGCATCTTTGTCGGCATTGTACTGGCCTGTATTTTCTTTGTTGTACAGAACTCACGTAAAGGAGATGCAATTCGATCCACCTACACGGGTGAATATATGCGTTCCACAGTGCGCCGACTTTACAGACAGGAAAATTTCTTAAGCAATGTTGGTGGACAGATTCAGGTTATCAAGTTGCAAGGCTATCTCTTTTTTGGCACCATCAATCAGGTGGAACGTACCATTCGAGATATGCTGGATGAGCGTGGATGGGATAAACATCCGATTCGTTTCCTTATACTCGATTTACAATTGGTACAGGGGCTGGACTTTAGTGCTGCTGAGGCCTTTGTTCGCATTCGCCGTTTGTTGCGGGCACGTCAGGTTTATATGATCTTATGCAACGTGGCACGTGGTTCGGACGAAGAGAAGGCCTTGATTAAAGCGGGCATTTGGGTAAATGATTCGAATGATGAGCCTGATGATATCAAGTGCTTTCAGTATGCGAATGAGGCAATTGAATGGTGTGAAAACGTATTATTGCAATCTTATTTTGAAAAGAAATCCAAATATATCCAAAGTATGATGATGATAATGATAAAGAAGATGAGGCGATACATGAAAAATTATTTATATCTTTTTTTTTTTTTAATTTGTATATATAGGCTCCTTGGGAACGTCAGCGACAGCTGTTCCTCGTATTAATAGGAGCGACCCATATTCTGATCAAGTGACACCTGTTGGATCACCTCGTCATGCCATGTTGAACCAAGCCATTCATCAAGTTTTTACTGGTAAGGATGAGCCGGGAAATGTAAAAAAAAAAAAAAAAAGAAAAAAAAAACTAATAATTAACTTCTCATTTTGCTGCTACTAAAAATAGAAACGAATATACCCACTATTCATTCCAATATGGCACAACCCGCTCTTGTATTAATCCAGACATTTGCCGATATCGGACACGGAGATCTACCGGTTGATTTTTTCCACCGACTAGGTGTTTATTTTGAAAGAACAGCATGTACAAAGGGAAGCACAATTTACCGTGAGGGAGATCCTTGTGAATTTCTCTTGGTGCTGGAACAGGGCTCGCTTCGAAGTCTAATGAATATCCTAAATCAGCAAGTCACTGTCGAGACACTGTTGGCAGGTTCTGTTGCAGGTGAGTTGGGTATGTTCCTTTCGAGTCCTGTAAGAACACGCTCGCTGTTGGCTGAACAGGATTCTGTTTACTGGAAATTGACACGTACATCGTTTGACCGTATGTGCACAGACGACCCTCAAATGGCACATCAGTTTATGTTGCTCACCTTGTATTTCTCTTCGGAAAGATTGGATACAATGACACGTCATGCATTTCACTTGCATTAAAAAAATATACGCCCAAAAGCAAAAACAAAAAAAAACATACCATTTTGTTTCTTTTCCTGTCATATTAATGTATATTAAAAAAAAAAAAGTAACGAAAAAGAGGACTATATATTTATTTATTTTTATTTATTTAATAATAAGACTATTTTACACACACTTGTGTTTTTATATATATATAAAAAATGAATAAAAAAACAGAATGGTTCTATTAAGAATTGTTGTATATAAATTATTTAAAAACTCCTGCTGCCAGAAAAATGCAACCATCGACTACTGCTATTATTTAATCGACTCTTTTCAAGTTCAGTTCTTGCCAATCTCACATCACTCAGTGCATCTTGGTAATATGCCGTTTGAGGTAAGGAAACTGAACTAGATTGCATAAATTCCTGTGGATCATTTATTGTCTAAAAAAAATTTTTAAATAATCTTTCTTTTTTCTGCAACCCCTCCCCCCCCCCCTTTTTTTTTATTTATAATTATTGTTCTTTGTTTTTTCCATTCTATGATTACCTCTGATCTACTTGTTTCCGGTTCCAACATTATCTGTTGATAAGAAGTCGCACCTTGCATGGTAGTTGAAGATCGACGACTATCCCTGGTATCGATATGAATAGATCTTGCTGACTCTGTTTCAAAGGGGTGATGTGCTGCAGCTGGAATTTCTGGCGAGTCGGGATAAGCGTTTCTATCTTGAGGAAAGCGCCATAATATAGGCTGGGGTGCAATGTGGACGTTTAACCTACCCTCTTCTCCTCCTTCATCCGTCTTTCGTCGCTGCTCCCACATATCCAATTCGTCTACTCCGCGTCTGCGATTGGGATCGAGCCAGATTTCGGATCTCGGTACAAGTGTCAATGAGGATGAATCAATAGGAACAAAGGTAGAAGAGATTGGTATATTTAAATTGTCAATAGCATCAGATTGACGTGACTGTGTGATGATAGGAAGCGACCGATGCCGTTGAGATGGTGGAAGATGGCTATTCCTACTTTGAGGTGGGGTTGAAAAGAAACTCGGTATTAATCTAACAAGCCAAGAGGGGGCAAGTGACGGCCTGCGAGATGACGTTTCATTTATACGAGTGATATCCGACTTTTCATAACGTATCGGTTCAACTTGTTGTTGCTGGTAAGGAGGGTCTGTTGGTGGTGGTGCTAACCACTTTGATAATACTCCTCCTGGTGACAGTATACTCTTTTTTGGAAACGCAGGTGTGCCAAGGACTGTATTTGTATCCTCATTATCATTATTTCTTCGTTGACTTGTGCGATAGAATCTACATCCAAGAAATAAAAGACATCCTAGCACTGCCAACACGCCAAGTATAGCAAATGCAATGATGACAGGTAAAAATTGATGTGCTTTGTGCTCCCATGTGTAACCAGATGATGATGTACCAGCCTCGTCTAAATTAGGTTTACTCGTTTCATAAGGTGATGGTATAATGGTTGTGATTACAGTATCGGTAAAGGTGATTGTTGGTATATGGTGGAAAGGAGATTTGGTATTTAGTGGAATTTTTGTTGCTGTTATTGTCGGAATTGTTTGGATTGTTGTTTTTATTAAAGTAGAACTCATATCGCTCACTGTTTGACTAGGTTGCTCCGCCATCATAAATCAAGAAGTGATGAAAAGAAGAAAAAAGAAAACCAATATTAAGAACTACAACAAGTCCTCTTCCTTGAATTAATTTTTTACTTGTATTACGTAAAATTGAGGAAAAAAGAAAAAAGAAGAAAGAAAGAGAGAACGGGTGAAGCGAACCATAAAATTAAATTTTGAAGAATGAATACGGTATCAAGATTTTACACTGGACTATATACACTGAAAAGAATTCGAGTTGAAATTATGCCTGGGTTAATGGAAAATTCACTCTTACTGGTTCCCACGTGGACTCTACGGGTTTTTTTTTATTACTACTTTCTTTTATCTATTACTATCTTTTTAAGAAGTAGAAAGTGAGAATATTGCATAAAAGTGTGATGTAAAAGTGAGTATTATTAAATGTTTTGAATCATAACAAGTAAAGTAGAAGTCTGCAGTAGCTCAAATTTTGAACTTTTTTGTTTACATAAGCGAAGTATAGAGCATCTTGAACGAATTAGAGAATATGCTTATTTTTATCCCTCTTATCTATCTACTTTTTTATTTTTCATTTAAAAGAAAAGACGACCTAATAATGTAATTTCCTTTTCTTGAATGAGAAAAAACATATTACTATTTTGTACTTTTTATGAAAAAAACTATTTTTATTTTGTTACATTTGTTTACATTCCAGAATTCACTTTTGTATTTACACAACCAAAGTGGTTTATGTAAACTCGTCTTGAATGAAAGAATAAAAGGGTTTTTTTTTGTTTCTAAATAAACGTATAGGATCCTTCGGCTCTTGAATCACATCACCACTTCAACCTTGGTGCCTTGAATTTAATAAAAAAAAAAAAAATGGAGCTCCTCTTTTGCTTTATAAAAAATATATGAATTCTGTTGATAAATGTGTGTTGAATAATATGAATTTAATAACATATGCTCTGTATAAACAAAGAAATTTTTTCAATACAAAACTTACAAAGAAAAGTGAAAAGGTAAATTTATAATCGAAAACACCATTTTATAATTAGAATATGAAAGCAAACACTTGGGAGAAAAAGGAGAGCACTTTAATTTTTTGATGATGGATAGTAAACATCGAATGGCACAAAGTGACTGTGAGTCAATTTTACGATCAAGAAAAACTTTACCTCAAATATGGATTACAGAAACCATAAAATATGCACCAATGTATTAACGATTTATACTTTAATCTATAAATATTTATTATATATATATATATATATATATATACCTTCAATCTTCTCTCTTTCTCCTCCATGTTTCGCCGTTTAAGCCAGGCATCAAATTCTTTGTCCCAGGTAGCATCCCAGAATGGACATTCATAGCCTATGATCATTTTCAATTTGATAGATCTAGGTCCATTTAAATAAAATTATCAAAAATGCATCATATTACTAGAAAAAAACGTATACATATATATATTACCTGAGATATTCCTTCCAAAAGGATCAGTATTTTCTTCATATTATGCATTCAGTAATAGCTGGATGCAGCTCTTTTGCTTCTTCTTGGACTCTTCGTATCTTGTAGCTATTGTTGTTCCTATTTAAAGACACTAGTTACTTAAAAACATATGTATACAAAATAGTGTATACAAGTCTCCTTTCTTCAGAGCTTTATTTTCTGCGAGATATACATAAGTGCTGTTTCTTAGTATATCTCTGAACAGCTTTTTTTTGTCCTGGAGATAAACCGGATACTCTTGCTCGGCAAAATGAATAATGACCATGGTAGTGGTTGTTGGTCTGGTAATCTTAAACTTCTTTCAAGTTCGTAAACATCCTTATCAAGCACAGGGATCTGTGATCTGATGCAGGATCTTCCTGTAGATTCCACTACAACTTTTTTATTTTCCCATTTTACCCCACTGGCCATTAATATTGTCCTGTCATTAAAATAAATTTAATCTCTAATTGTCATATTATACTTTTATATATAGGCTTTTTTTACGCACTGGAAACGGACCAAGACCGACAGGTGCACCCAGTAACGAATTTCGTCTGTATAGGAAGTAGGAAGAAGGGCGCTTACACAAGTCTTCTCCATGAATCCTGAAAAACTCAATTGGGCAGTCTTTTTGAGGTGAAGCACCTTTACTTGTTCCATCTTCTTACCTCAGCATGGATTCCAAGCTGTTTTTCCAGGAGTTCCTTACATTTCTTCTTCAGGATTCCAGTTATGTAAAAATATAAATCAAGTCGGCAAATATATATATATATATATATATATATATGATTTGATTATGACCTTCGCAAATCAAACCTAATGAGTTCGTTCTTGAAGACATCTGTCATATACAACATAAAGTGTCTATTTTCAAGCCCCATCTCCTTTATCATGGCAATATAGCAACAGAGATAAGCCCACAGTCTCTCAACACCTTCATCGCTGCTACGATTAATGCCCTCAATTAATTGCGGATGGTAATTCATTTGACAGTCTATTGCATGTGCAAAGGCGTGTACGGCTGCCATAGCAATCCATAGGGTATCACAAACTAATTGAGGGATGGGTTTCTATAACAAAAACGTTCAGTCTCGAATTATTAGTACTAGCTCTAAATATTTGATATATAATTTAATAGACGTCTCCAGTTTACACGCCGAGCGGTACATAATGCGTATGAGAACCCGACGTGTCGTTGTTCTCTAAAGGAATCGTCGTCGAATGGAAGGTTTCTTACTTCCTCTTCTTTATCAACGCACCGTCTCTTTGTGGTATAGAAATCAACATTTATGTTACCAGACCAAATATTGTCATGGAGAATTTTTTCAAAGTCGGTATCCTTCCTATAATTAGCGACAATATTCTCATCAGTACTATCAACATCAGACGTGCCTTGTTGAATATAGTTAAATTTTGATGTAGTCAAGTTTTTTGGCATTTGATATATATTTCGGTAGCAGATCTTGGAAATTCTCTTCTGTCCACTTTTAATAAGTTAATGATTGAAGGAAAAATAAAATCAAAAGATAATAGTAATAGAGAATAACACGAAGAACTGTAAAATTTTACTTTGAAAAAGCTGTTTTCCTCCCTTTTTTTTTTAGAAAAGAAAACTAATACGCGTAGAAGGAAAAATAAATCAGTTACGATTGTCAATTCAATATTTAGTCATATTCAAAAAAATACTTTTAATCGTTTTTCCATTAAACTACAATTGGTTTTTTTAAAAGAATGCGTATTGTGTGTTTTTAACTCAATACTTGAATTTTAACTTTCACAAGTTATATCTTGCTTATGTAAAATGCTTTATATACACTGATTGATGGTAGTACAAAAAACAGGCTGTACTTGACTAAAATATACCATGCCATGTTCAACAGATCAACTTTAAATTATAATAACAAGTGGAGTTCGTAATATTGACAATTTTCTTTGGAGTAACTGTCTACAAAGACCAGTAAGATGGCCTAAAGTAGTAATTATCAGCCGAATATACTACTACTCAGAATGATATGAGTTCGCGTACTCCTCAGCTTTGTTTTGAAAAACAGTTAGGAATAGCAGTTCACTATCTATTATTGGCACTATACTTCATCGCTCTCAGTTGAGCTGAAGTTTCTTTATTACTTCTTCTTTTTTTTTTAATCTAGTTACAAACTTGAGCACTAAAACTTTTATTTTTGTCTTCTAAAAAAAGTTCAATTTTGAGTTTAAAAGGAGGAGGCCGTTTGTGATACAAACAAAATAAGGTTCCAGGGCAAAAGATAGTTTTAAGCCCAGACCAAAAGACTAATAAAACACTTTCAAAAAGCTCTTAAGCCATCAAACTATCACTTCGCTTGGATATTAAATAAAATTTATTTTTCTATTTGAAAAAGGAAGATTATAAAGCGCTCGACTTTTATTCCTTTATAATCGCGTTATACAGTGGGTTTTAATTCCACAATGGACCTAAGACGACGCCGTACATACTTTAAATAACTAAATGAACTAACAATCTTTAATTAAAATTACATTGAGAGCTATTCTATAAAAATAAAATATTAAAAATAAAAACCTAATATCTACGTGAATACTTTGAAAAATGAAAATCTCTGTATATCGTTTACGATATTTTGCGGGCCATTGATGCTGAAAATTCTATTATTAGATACGTGAAACTCTAACAGATCGTTTCACAGTAAAGTTTTTAACTCTTTTTAAACTTTATCAAATTGCCTTTTCGATATCACTGACTTCTGGCAACTCTTTTTTGGTAATATCGAAGTTTTTCTCAGAAGAAAATAAAAGAAGTAATTCCGCTAGTTACTATTCTTTAATAAAAAAAAAAAAAAAAAAAAAAAAAAATATCAAGACAAAACACAAATGTTGTATGAATTAAGCTCTTCTAAAATCACATAATGATGGTATCAACGTTCATCTCTCTTGTCTACTTCGCTTTTAGCGATTGTACTTTCTCAGGATTGAATACGATGATGATTTTTCTGTTAAACCTAATAAATAGATATACAGTCGCTGTATTATGTCATTCAATAGAGTTTGTTCAAATGAAAGGGACAGGGTAATTTATTTTTAGACATGCATATAAAAATTTTCTACTCTATTCTTTTAATCTTCTTGTTAACGCACAAAGTGACCATATCGCTGCCTAAACATCTTTCAATCATGTGCTCAGCAGCACTACTACACAGTGTAACAAATCTAAAAATATCGATAATGTAGAGGAATGTCACGCGGATAAAAGTAGAGATGGTGTATATAAAAATCGGATTTTCCCCAAAAAAAACCAACACAACCTTTTCTTTATCTTTCTTGTCTTCTTTATTTTCTCTTTGCAATTATTACTCTGCTTAATGAACAATTCTTCCAATAACCCACAATTTGAATATAACCCAAACATGTATTCATGGCCACAAGAAGCTGAAGACCAAATCATTGAGTCAGATCCTTTATTTGACTCTTATTCTTCCCACACACCTCATATATATCCGAATTCTTATAGCACTTCTCCTTCAATTCAAGATCCTATTGTCTCCAATAATTCACAATACTACCAGAGTAATCTTGAAACACAGTTGATAGCACCACTTGCTTTACCTACAGGTACAGTGGATTTAGAAGATGCTGTATCACGGTTGGATATGAATGAGTCACATCAACAAAGATTATCTCTTAGTCTTGATATTCAACCATGTATCTCTGTCACTGAGCCGACTCCGATTACCACCAATATGTCTTCGTTAAAGTTTGTGGATCAATTTATAGCTCAACATTCTGCTCAATTAAACTATATGAACGATGCTCAGCAACAACAACAACAGCAGCAACAACAACAACAGCAACAACAATTCTATCCCCTTGAGGAACAATATTTAAATCAAATGATGGATCCCATTGCTCTTTTTGATGATCTTTTAGGTCCACAAGAAGAAAATAACACTTGGCTATCATGGACACCTGCAAGAGGCTCATCTCCTGTTTCAGTTTCTAGTCAATCCTTTGATGGTGCTTCGATGTATACTCCTTCTCCTGAATTTGGCTTCTTAGACATGTCAGCTTCAGCCGGAATTCCATCACCATCTTTTATGAGTGAAAATATCAACGAAAGTATTGTTAATGGTAATGGTGGGGTTAGTAATTATTTATCGGTTAAAAAAGGTCGATCGCGTCGAGTTTCCGAACCTCCACTCCCCTCATCCAATGACCTCAAAATATTTGTAACCGAACCATCAACAATAAATTCAAGCCGGGTAGTACGTAGAAGTAACAGTGATAAAAGAGCACGTTCAAACTCGTCTGTATCAACATCACATACTTGTACGCATCCTGGATGTGGGAAGACATTTACCCGCCCATATAACCTAACCTCTCATATGCGAACACACACAACTGATCGACCCTACGCATGCACTCAATGTGGAAGACGTTTTGCTCGCCAACATGATCGTAATAGACACGAAAAATTACATTGGGGGGTAAAGCCTTACGCTTGTAAGAATTGCAAAAAACCTTTTGCTCGTATGGATGCTTTGAATCGCCACCTTCGTGTTGAAAATGGCTGTGGTAGTAGCTTAGAGGCAAAGGCGTAAATAGTGTATATTTTATGTTGTATATTTCTTTTCTTATACCCTGTGTTATGATTTTTTTTTAAAAAAAAAATTAATTACTATTATCCATTTATTATTACTATTATTATTATTATCTATTCTTCTGTAAATATTAGACTTCAAAAATAAATTAAAAATTAAAATTAAAACACGACTTGTTACATTACCTCCTTAAACGGCTCCACAGGCAAATTTGTTTGCACTTTTACT
>MU622417.1:2206-36304 GCA_025399235.1 Backusella circina FSU 941
CGTTTCCATCCATATCGACCTTCAAGTTTCTTTTTGGCATCCTCTCTCGTCATTGTAATATAATTAGCATATCCTTCATTTTCGTTTTCCTTAAAATATAAATATTCTTATATCATCACTCATAATATGTGCAGTGACTCTAATAACAGTGTTACCAAGGGCGTACAAACTGAAAACAACTTTGAGCCAACCTTATGAGGTTGTATTTGAAACAAAAATAGCTTGTATACCTTTACTAGCATATCTTGTGTCACAATTCGGAACAGGTGTTGTTATTGTCGAATAAAAGAAAGGAGCATGAAAATAAAGCATTGTTTAGATGTCAAATGGAAAATGTTGGTGTTCAGAATCATTCTAAGTTGATTTTCATTGACTATAACAAAATTCTTTTTTCATTTTCCAAGAAAATAATTCTAAAAATAAAAAGATTATTAAATTGTGCTGTAAGCTAGTGTTATCGTAGAAAAAAAACAAAACAAATAAAGAGCAGTACATCCCAAAAAAGGATCATCCCGCAAATTTTAAATATGAATGAACTAGGTCTATCGGTCCACGTTTTTGGGTAAGTTTTCTGGTAGAGCACATGGCACGTCTATTACTGAGAAAGAACGACGTGAGGTCAGAGTGCAAATTGGGAACTAAAAAAACACAAATTGGAAGAATTGTGGCTGCTAATTGAGAAAAAAAAATCTACATTGAAGAAAAAAGAAGAAAAAGATACCTTAGCAACGTCCATTGATGTTTTTTTAATTTTTATGGTTCATCTTTCAGACATGCAAATATTTGAAGACGGATATATATATATATAAAATATTGTATTAAATAATAGAAACAAGAACTTGCAAGAATAAATAAATCATGCAAAGGGGAGGATAATCTATATTTGGTAATAACAGTAACAACAGTATTTATAAAAAGAAAGAAGAAAACAGCATAAGACCACTGCTTCAGTTCACACAATCTAGATGGTCTATGGTTAACAAAGAACACTGCAGGAAGGTGAACTAGCTGTACTCAATTTCCTCAAATGAGTTGATTGAGTGATGGTCCTCAAAAAGACAGAAAATTAATGGAACGTGCAAATCATCTTGGTCTTCAAAGTAAATCTCAAGGTTCTTTATGCCAGAGGTATGATAAGTACAACCAGATCATCATCATCATCCCTGACATACTTTTTTTACGGTATTTAATGTTTTGAGCGAGTTTCCATATATATATATACAAGTACTAGGGGATTGTAGTATAGAAATTGTTTGATATAGTATAAGATAGAATAGGACATGCTATGAGATGATTTAAAAATCAGAGTAAGCGCTGCCAACTTATCATAACACGATTTTAGAAAACACGGAAAAAAGATAGCTCACGGTTAAAATGGATTCGACATCATTGAATAAACGAAGATCATAGAATTACTTAGAAAGTAGGTTCATTTTGATGAGCGAATGTGCTTTTGGCTTTATTTCAATAGACGATTATCTTTACACTAACAAAATAAGCAGGTGAGTCTTGTTACAACCAATAACAACTTTCATAATCAGAAGCACTTTTTATTCAGAATTGCAGTAAAGTAGTAATCTTCACTTTATTAGACGATATAAAAAACGTAGTTATTTAAGAATGATAACTTTGCCTGTGCATCTAAATAAATAGTAAATAAAAACAAAAAAAAAAGACAGTTTTTGAGTATGAATAGTTGGATATAAGATAAAATGTGCAAAGCACCAATAATAATAATAATAAAAAAGGAGTAGACGCTTCTCCAAAATTATTTTATAACTTTAATTATAAATAAACACTTTATCTTCAACTGACAGCAGTTTGATGAGCTTTAAGACACAAAAATACAAGTTGCAAAAGACCTGGAACGCAAATTGTCCATCATTTGATGTAATAGACTCACGTGGTTATCCAAAGTATCCGCAGTAGGGGACTTTCGAACGTACCGTACAATTTCAAATGCATTACTCTGTAAATCTTTCAACGATTACTGATAATTTGGTAGGTATTCCGTAATTGATGTAATTAGATAGTCTGTCGTATTTGACATATTTGTTTAAATACACTTTTACTTTCCGACCTGATGTTATTACTACCTGTTGAAGTACCTGATAGAGATTGTACCATATATTCATCTAATCTTTTATTTAAATACTTTTTTTCTTGCATTTAATATGGGCTCTCTCTGACATATTTTTACTCTAATAAACGGGAACTAGAGACTCACTTATTTATTTTTGTTTTATTACCTTACTTCCGTATCGATAAATCTCACACAGTCTACCGAAGAAGTATATTATATTTGAACGTTACTTTGCAATTTATGTAGCTTTACCATAGTAAATTTCATCCATCACAAAAATATTTCTTTGCCTAATCCCATGATTTCTATCTTCTTTGACATTTAAAATTTTTAAGCTGCTGTTGGAACACCAACGCGTAAATGCAAGTAATATTTTGCTACTAAACACTGTTAAGTTTTCCTTTACGAGTTCAAAGATATACTTTGTAGTAGTTGGTTTTTTTATATATATTTCTAGATTTCCAGAGTCATCCACAGAGTAGATAATGTTTACAAACTGGATTATTTGATATTCGGTCACCTGGTTAAAATTTTTCACAGTTTTGAGATTCAAGTATATTTCTGTATTTGGTGACATTTTCAGGTGTATATTCTGCATAATAAAACATACATATAGCTTGGTCTTTTGTAATATTTATAAAAACAACTGATGAATAATAATAATAATAATAAACGAGAATTGGTGTACTAAAGGCGGGAAGCGATGATCGAAAAATGCCATAGGATGACGGTACCTTCTGGTTGACATCAACCAGAAAAAGCAGAAAAATATTTAAAACATTTTCACAAGGTACGCGATACTTTTTACCTTGGTAATATTGGTAGATGGTAGTTGATATATTCTATATAAAAGTAGAATATCGTCTTGAGCCAATAAAATGAAAGAACTAAGCATAATTAAATTCAGTCAGAGTCGATCTAGTGCTTTTAAGCTGATGAATAGATTTTTCACAGCAAAAAACAGTGTAATCAGTTTGAACTGAGATAAACTAGACATGCCCATCTCATTAAGTGCGCTTAACATCCAAAGATTGTATTTGTAGTCGTCTGTAATTACCCTTTTGAGGCTAATCTTGCAAAAGAGATTGAGGGGAAAATATAAGGCGAATTTCTTTTCTCCTATTTTTACTATTATTATTAGCCTCTTATTTTTTCATCCCCTGAAGCATCTTGTCAATTACAGTGAACCTTTTATGGCAGTATTTCGCGGGTATTGCTATGATTGTAAAGACACGAGAAGTCAGAGTACGTTCTACCAGAAATCAACAACAGTTTTCGGCTTCAGCACCTCGATTTCTCTAAATAGAATATGCTTTGGGAAAAAGAAATAGCGGTGAAATGGTCAAAAATATATTTGTTGCTGTTAGGATTCATCACCGGTATTGTTATAGTTGAAATGTGCGTAAAGTCAGAAGAGGTTCTATTGAAAAGCTTCGACTGCTTTTGGGCTTCAACAGATCAACGTAAGTTTGTGCCAAAGCAGATTTTTCCTTAGTGGAATTTGCTCTAAGTGGCAATTAAACCTTTTTTCTTAGAATCAACGATGGTGAGGGTCTACTTCTCGACTCTTGGGTACATTTCTTTAATAAAATAAAAGAGATGTAGTAGATGCACTTTCATTTGTTTTTGTAATTCACTATAAAAAATAAAATATGCTTTTTAAATCTTAAATCTATAGTCTTTCGTTATAAACTCTTCCCTCGTCTTTCTAATTATACAGTTATTTATTGAAATAAACGAAAATAAGTGCTTCAATTTGTGTATGTCATAGTAGAGAAAACATAATAATTAGAGTTTTGAAAATATAAATTCAAAAGTTTTAAACAGAAAAAAATAAAACGCATCAACACTTGGTTACTTATCATACTGCTAGCATAAAAAACCTTGAGATTTACTTTGAAGACCAAGATGATTTGCACGTTCCATTAATTTTCTGTCTTTTTGAAGACTATCACTCAAGCAACTCATTTGAAGAAATTGAGTACAACTAGTGCACCTTCCTGCGGCGGTCCTTGTTAAGCATAGTCCATTTAGATTGCTCTGTTTCAGATTAAGATCGATTTACTGCTATTTGAATTTCAAAAAAGCGTTGACAATATTGTTTTGTGCATGAATGCCTATTGAGTGAGTTATGTCTTGCAGTAAACTATCAAAGATTTATGTTTTGGTTTTAACTTGAGGTTCTTTTATAAGATAAGATCATTTGAATTGCTTGTGCTAGTGTTCTTTTGTTTCTATTTTTTTTTACACTGATCACAACTTTAAGTTTTATAAAATCCCAAAAAAAACACTTTTTTTTGGGATTTACTGGACCATTTTTATTGGCAGACCAAAGATAAAGCAATGATTTTAGAAATACAATAATAAAGAATTACAAATGACACCCTTTTTTTTTTCAAGTATACTCATACAAAGAGTTTAATAAATATAAAATATAGTCGTTCCGTGGCAATTTCATCATTTTCCAGAGAAATAATGGTATAAAAGAACCCATAATAAATTGGCATGAAATCTTACATGTATATTCGTATTATAAATCTAACAAAAAGTGTATTCAAATTTGCACCATTCTACTTCTACAAATGGTAAATTCGACACGGAACGACTATATCATCACTCTGCCTCCATCCTACTTTACGCTTAATCAGAGAACTTTACCATTTCTTATAGAGAAAACGAAAGGGTAAACATTGATGCTTTAAGTCGGTTCTTATCTTCTATGTCATACAAGCACTATAAAACAAAGTTTGAGATTCTTGTGCATGCAGATCAAAAAAAGAAAAAGCAAATTCCACACAGTTTTGGTGGAACCTGTTTAAATTGGAACTTGAACTAATTAGTCAATTTTAGTTGTTGTACGATTCAAGTGAACATCAAGGAGCCAATGCTCTTCTTATATTAAATCCATTACTCACTATTTTTTTGAAAGCACATGCCTCCACTCGGGTAATTAATGATGGAGCATCATCATCAAGGTCATATCAAAGAATGGGAGTTTAGTTTTTTATTGAAAGAATATCATTTCTGATATTTAAAGGATTGAATAATTGGGTTTTATACTTATAGAGATAGTAAAAATCAAAAAGAAGTATATGCGAGTATAATAATAGAAATAATCATAAAAACCAAAGTCCAGAGCGGTCTCTATTCTTTCTGTCCTTTTTTTTTTTAGCCTCAAGTCGAGTCAGAATCACTACTATCACTAGACACTTTAGAAGATGGCATCAAAACACTCTCCTCATCATAAAGAGCAACATTTCTATCAATAGCACTCCCTTCATCAGACACCTTGCCACCTTTAGAGAGATTACCAATAGCGGCCACTTTGGTAAGATTATTTTTTGTGGGGTTATTTCTTTTTTGGTTCTGACAATGCTTTTCAACTCCAGCTTGTACCGCCTCCACCGCAAAATCCACAAAGAGCTCGTCATAATAGTCAATAATATGCTTGTCCCTCTTTGGAATCACCTCATGGATCATAAACCAGTCATGAGCATAGTCTTCCGTAATTAAACGAATATCCACCCCTCCATCTCGGTCCACAGCACTCGCCAATTCGACAACATCATCGCGCAAGCACTCCCTGCTCCCCACAAGCACTAATGCGTGTTTCGGACAGAATCGTCTAAAATTGCGCTTGATCTTACCCAGTTTCAGGAGCGGCAGGTCGTCTGGATCCGTCTCGGGTAAACCTAAAAAATCCTTAAAGACCATCTCTGCAAGCGCCAAGGATACCATATCCGTCTTCTCGAACCGTTTCCAAGAGATCGAGTCAGTCTCCCCAGAGACTAGTGGGGACGAGAGGAGGATGCCAGCAGGTATATCCAAATCATAGTTTTCGCGTGGTGCATCCAGATCGTGAATGGCGTTAGGTGCATAGGTACGTATAAGTGTTTCTAGGCAAATCGCACCGCCTGCTGAGTCGCCTGATAAGATGATTTTGGATGGTGGTACACAGAGGATCTTCGTGAGATAATTAAATGCTTTTATGCTCTGGTTAACAGGTACGGGATATTTATATTTTGGCGAGAGACCTAAAAATATTATTCCGAAAAAATAAATAAATATATACCTCGATATACCAAGTATTTATATCTTTACCATAATCAATAGACATAATGCACGCATTCACATTATTTTTTGTTTTGAATAGTTTTATCCAATTAATAAATGAATCCATGTACATGGTGCTGCTTCCAACTCTAAATCCACCACCTATTTTTATATATATATATATGCATTTTAGTAGGTATATAAATAAATAACAATAGAGATTGAACAAAAACCCAAAAAGGGGAAAGAAAATAAGATCTCACCATGGACCTCAAAAATAACAATATCAGCACTTTTCAAGCGTTCAATCGCTGTTGCTTCATCACACCCTATTGCATCTTGCATGATTAAAGCACCTTGCCATTCCTGATTTTTTATTTTCTTTATATAATTAGGTTGATCATGTAATGGGCGAGTCAGTTCATTCACAATGGCTCTTGCTGGCCCTGATGGCATAATGAGAGAGGCACGCAATGTTTGTATGACGACGGCGGGAGGTGAATTTTTGATCACTTTTCGAATATCATCCATCTTCTTTGAATAATAATAATAGAGGGTAAAAAGAAGAAAGTGCTATTTTTTTTAAAAAAATAATATTTTTGTTCATAAATATCATTCAATTAAAAAGGTGTGTGGGTAATAATAAGCACTGTCTATTTGACATATGAAAACCAAAAAGACAAAAAAAATCGTCCAAGCAGATTGGCTGTTTTTCATCAAACATGATTGATCTGTCATACTCGTTTCTTATAGAGTACATTTCGCTTTATGTCATGATTGAATTGATAATTTTGACTCTTTTAGATATATATCGTTTCCTTTCTTCAAACGTCTTTTTTTTTTAAAAAAAACACCATTTTTAAAATCAAGATCTTGATTGGAAGATACTATTCCAAATAAGGAAAATCCTGTATTTCTCTTAAACAAAACGAAAATAAACTTCTTCGGAAAATATAATCTCTTTCTCACAACTAAACAAATTCCCCTTTTTTCGTATCATGAGAAAAAAATATCAGATATTTCAAGCAGATATAAATACAACGTTTTTTTGACATGCATTATTTTTTTCTCTATCCAACAGATATATTATCTTCTACAAAACAAACAAATCTCTATAAAAATGACTGGTGTTAACGTTTATACTTATCAAGATGCTGATCTTTCCCTTGTCCAGAACAAGAAGGTTGCTTTCATCGGTTATGGTAACCAAGGTATGTATTGTTTAAAAACCAAATATTTGGGGTTTCATGTAAAGCAGTGATTTAACGTGTTCTCAATCAGGTCGTGCTCAGGCTATGAACTTGAGAGACTCTGGTGTCAAGAGCGTCACCATCGGTAACATTGATGACGAATACAAGCAAACCGCTATCGAAGATGGCTGGACTCCCGTCAGCATCTCTGAGGCCACCGCTGGTGCCGAAGTCATCCTCTTGCTCATCCCTGATGAAGTCCAACAAGAAGTCTGGAAGACCTCCATCAAGGACCATATTGCCAAGGACCACCGCACCACCCTCGTTGTCGCCTCTGGCTATGCCGTCGCCTTTGACCTCTTGGAGATCCCCGAACAGATGGATGTTGTCATGGTTGCTCCCCGCATGATTGGTGCCGGTGTCCGTGATAGATTCCTTGCTCAAGAGCCCTACCCTTGTTTCGTCTCTGTTGAGAAGGACCAGTCCAACGAAGCCCTCGCCGTTGCCCTCTCCGTCTCTGCCGGTATCGGTGCCATGACCAAGTCCCGTGGTGGTAAGGTCGTCAGCTCCTCTTGCCGTGAAGAAGCTGCCATTGATTTGTTCGCTGAACAGGCTCTCTGGCCCGCAATCAACACCTGTTTCCTCCAGGCTTTCGATACCTTGAAGGCTGCCGGTTTCTCTGAAGAAGCTATCCTCCACGATATGTACCTCTCCAAGGAACCCGCAGAAGTATTCGAACGTGCCGCCACTGTCGGTTTCTTCCACCAACTCAAGTTCCACTCAAAGACCTCTCAATTTGGTCAGCTCCGTGGTACCAAGCAGAACCCCAACAAGGCTGTCATCCGCAACCAATTCGAAAAGGTCCTCCACAAAGATATCCTCTCTGGTGACTTTGCCAACTTCTGGTCTGGTGCTCTTGCTGAAGGTGCTTCCGAGCTCGATGGTTTGTGGAATGAGGTTGAGGAAGAGCCTATTGCCAAGGCTGAGAAGACCATTGGTGTTCGTAAATAAGTGATTTTCTATTCCTAAACTATTTGTCCTTTTGTATCATTTGTTCATATTAACTCTATTTTTTCAAGTTTACTAAAAAAAAAAGAACCATTTTTACCAATAAAAAGAGAAGTAATTTTTATAATCTATATATTGTTTATTTATTTATTATTTTTTGAGTATCATAAACAGAGAAGAAGGTTTTGTATATATATCAATCTCGATGATTAAACATGTTCTTTATATAAAACTAAAAAATTCATGTGTTATTAGGTAATGATGGTACAGTCATGGCAGGTAATTTTTCTTGGTTTTCCAGTGTAACATTATTTTCGGTAACATTAGTTTGAGTTGGCGTAACATTTTGTGCTGGTTGAGCTTCCGGAGCAGCAGCAGCAGCAACAACAGGAGGTCTAGGTTCCTCAGAAATAATAGGTTTGAATGGTGGTTGGAAAGATGATATTTGAGGAGGTTGTGATGGCATATTATTAGGTTGAATGGTCGGTTTTGAAACGGACTGTTCATTTTGAGGGAGAGGAGGAAGAACAGGCTGAGGCAGAATAGGAGCAGGTCGATGAGATTGGAAAGAAGGCTCAAGAATAGAGGGTTGAGGCTCGAGAATACGCGGTTGAGGTTGAATAGGAGCAATAGGTCTAGGTTCGAGTATAGGATGAAGTATAGGGTGATGATGATTAGGTTGAATAATAGAAGCCTGAGATTGAGTTTGTTGTGGTGGCAATGCTTGAAGTATAGGTCTGATTGATTGTGGCTGAAGAGGTGGTTGAGGTGAAATCGCAGTAATCTGGGGTGATTGAAGTCTATCCCAAATTTGGATAGAAGGTAATGTCACTTGATCACTACCACCATCCTGCTGTTCTTGTAGTCTCTGTTGTTTATTGGTCTTTTGACGCTTGAATGGACGAATTGGCTCTACTTCTTCTCCATTCTTAATCCTACACGAGCGACATACAAAAGTAATGCTATCTAATGTCTTTTTGTTTGCATGCACTTGACCGTATTTACGAAGACATTTAATATGCTGCCAAACACCACATTTTCCACAGGCAATCATGGGTGAACCATCATCCTATTTGCATTTATATATTTAGCTATACACACTATCTTAAAAATAAAATATATCCTTACCAAGTTTTCACCTTTTACACCACAGATGCAATCAAATTCCCAAGCTTCCTCTTCTGAATCCATACTTTTAGCCTTTGGCTTTCTTCCTCGTTTCTTCTTTTTCCCATCAGACGATGATGATGGTTTAACAATCAATTTCAATGGAGGAATAGCAGGTGCATTGTTCTCTGCTTGATTATTATTATTACTCTGTACATCCATATTATCAGTTTCTCCCCCTTCTTCTTTCTTCTCACGAGCAAGGCGTCTATATTCCCGTTCCATTGTGCGTTTCTCTCGTTCAAGTAGTCTCTCCTCTCTTGCCCTTTGCAACTTTTCCTTCTCTTCTTCCTCCTTTTGTGCCGTCTTTTCTTCTATACGACTTGACACTCTATTCGTCTCTGGTGCTGATTGTGCCTCCAATTCCTTAATCATAATTCTTGAACTACGTTTTCGATGAAGAATCGCTTCTCTCTTTTTGAGTTCCTTCTCATGTTCGATAATAGCAGGTAATACTTTGGGTAATACGTCATTGACCAATAAATCATGAAATCGCTTTTCATCAATGTGTGTACTTGATGCGAATTTTTCTGGAATACGTTCCCATTCTGTACTTGAAGCACAGAGCTATATATTTTATAGAAATAAAATCAGTCAATATTATTGTTGTTATTATTATCATGATGTATCCATACCAATCTCCATGGTTTCCATTCCTCTTCTTCTTCTTCTTCATCTTGTTGTTGCTGTTGCTCCTCTTGCTGTTTTGCACTTCGAGCACTTTTACGTGATCCCCTTGCAGTACTGCGCTTCTTTGTGACAGCCTTCTTCTTTGGTCTTGGTTTTGTAAGTGATTCCTTATATAATCTATTATCTAAATGAAGAAATGATATAAATAACTTATCAATCACTGATGAATTATTACTCACCATCAAACAACCAGAATATGTCGCCTCGTTTATCAAAACCAATCGGATCCACTCTCCATTGTATACAATCATCCTCTGTTTCTAGATGTTCTCTTAATTTGTCAGGTTCTTCTAATTGCCACTATTTTAAATATATTTGGTAAATAACAATTAAATCAAGTGGATTCATGGTGTTATTTTACCTCACATAATAAGTAAATCAAGTATATTTTAGTATCTAAAGGTAAATTAAAGTAATTGATAGGTATTCTTTCTTCTATTGTTGGTATTGTTTGTTCATTCATTCCAGTATCAGTTGAATAGAATGGATTATCTTGTTCTGGTTCTCTTTTATCGAATTCCTTAGCAAAGTAACTCTGCCAGCTTGAATGACTAAGTAAAAATGAAAGGTAAGTAAGTAATAAACATATACAAAGGAAATACTTACTTTATAAAGCGATTGCGAGTGAGTGTACGCAGCATCCGTACAATCATATCTTCTAGTCTTGGTCGATCTGATATTTGTAAAAACATGACTTCAAGATCCTTCAAAATAGAAAAGTGTGTTATTTATGCAAATACGTTGCACAACTTAATGTTGACTTTATTATAAACAAGAGAGAGAGAGAAAAACAAAATGTAATCAAGTTGATCAAGAGTTGGAATGGAAAATAAAACTCGATTCTTGTTGAATTTGTTACATCATGTTTTTCATTTCTTTTCTCTCATTTGCTTATTTTTTTTTTTATTCTAATAAATTATTTAGGTAATAATAATAAGAAAAAGCTTACTTCAGTTTCAAACCGATCGTCTACTTGATCAACTGAACGCGGATAGTCGAGTTGGTAAGACCAAGGTCCAAAAGCAGATTGAAAAGTATGCAAAAATTGAGAGATTGATGCAAAGTCAATATTGTTCCGTAACTGATTCAGCTCATTCATTTTATTTTAAATATTGAAAAGAGAGAGATGAGATCTAGCAATTAAAATATAAAAAAAAAAAATTAAAAAAAATAATAATAAAATCCCTTGTTGATATTTAGAGGCTGGGATTAAAAACAATAGAACTTGAGTTTTTGCTGTTGTATTTTTTGCAGAAAAGTAACAATAATAATACTCCGGATATAAACAGTATTGTTTATTTACTTGTAGACCCTTTTTATTATCATTATATTAATAAGAGTGGATGTATAAATACGGTAACTGACTATATCTTGCTAATTGGTGATTATAATCATATATGATGAGTACTAGAAAAGTTCATTCAGTATAGATATGCTCAGACAAGTACGAGTTGTGTGTAACCATATAACACGTTAAAAAAGAGAGAATAAATGAATGAAGTATGTTTACTTTTTATTTACATTGTCCGTATTAAACAGGCATGGTTACCATGGTAATATTACTGAATCAATAAATGATAGTGATAAGGTATAATTGAGTATCTATTGTTGTTGGAGAATGCACAAAGCAAGTATTGCTATTGTAAAATGATAGTATAAATGTAGAAAAAGCATGTTTGTTAGGCTTATTTGTACTAAATGTTGGATGGTTAGTCAGTGCGACGTGGTATCAAAAGAAACTGGATTAATTAGAGTAGAAATTTATGTATACTTGGTGTTTATATCTTTATCAGATACAACTACTCATTATTATTACTACTATTACTATTATTATTGATCTGTTATACCATTTACATGCTGATAATGGCAGGTAAGAAAGAAAGAGAGTGAAGGGATAAAGTGAGGGAGAGAAGAAGAAACATGGTATATATTCCAGTGAAACATCCGTAATTACACATACGATATAATGTAATTTAGATATAGAAGCTGTCAGGTTGGTTTCTGTATAAATATATTTATATATCGAGTATTTTTAAAGGCCAGGTTCAAAAGGAGGGGCTGTCCAAGATGTTTTAGAAAAGAAACGTGTTTATTTTCCATATTTGATATTTTTAGTTTTAGTAGAATGCACATATAACCATAGATCAGCTTATTATTACGAAGGTGATATTGCTTTTAATATCAGAATAATAACATTTCATGTTTTAGTAAACGAGAAGAGAAAAGGAATGAACTAGTCTATCTATAGCCAATATCAATGACATATCTTGATCTATTAATAATGTATTGTTTTACCAGACTTTGGTTAGCACAATGTTATACAGCGAGTATATTGTATTTAGCCACTTTTTATGTAATAGGAGAATTATATAATAAAACAGCCACCAGCATTTTCTTATAAGACATTTCCCTTCCATTTTTTACTGAGTTTTAAATATAATGATATATTGCACATCGATTCTATGTTTTTGAGCCTTTTTCAAGCTAAATAAGCAGATTCAACTCTTTTCTTATAGGACTGAAAGGAAGTGAATGAAAATAATGATGGAAACTATAAAAGAGGTGTATTTATTCTGTTCTTTTCGGTTACTTTGAGCGCTGTTTCAAAATTGGTGATTTTTTTTTTTTGAAAAAAAAAATAACACTGAGAAGTCCAGTGTTTTTGCCCTTTTTTTTTTTCTTTTTTACACTTTCTCTCTCTCTCTCTTTCTCTTTCTCTTTCTCTCTTTTCTTATTCTATTTTTTTTGTTATTATATTACTATTATTATATAAAATACGAATTATATAAATACAAGAAGTCTTTTTATTTAAAGAGAGACAACTAAATAGTTACATATTTTGTTATTATATTATATATATATATTATTACTATTTACTATCTACTATTTTAATATTATTATTATTTACTATCAGTAACCATAGCAACCAACCATAGTTACCATAGTTACCATTCTATAATAAAACCAACAACAACAGTAACAGCAATTACCAGCCATTATTTTGTAGAGATCTCTTTTTAGTTTTTTTTTTTTTTTTCTTCTACTTCATCATCTCTCAGTCATGTCGCAAACAGAGACAACACAGACTCATTCTCCGGAAGAACACAAGACTGGAAGTCCCACTAATCTTGCACAAGTCGCCCCTCAACAAGACGTTGTTAAAACAAAAAAAGGTATTTTATTTTTATTTATTATTATTAAAGAGAAGGTGGGACAAAATAAATAAGAGAAAAAAAAAATACATCTTATTTTATTTTCTCCTACACCAAAAAGAAAAGAGAATAAAAAAAAAAAAGAGGGGAAGAAAGGGAGAGAAGGGAGGATAAACTAAATCATTATAATAGAAAAAGGTAAAAAGCAAGTGGATCCAGAATATGTAAAATCACCCGTTACGATTCCATCAGACACGAGTCGACCCGCTTCATCCATCAAACCATTTCAGAAGGGCGGGTTTTTATCATTGTTATTGTGTTGTACGGTGGGTGGAGCCTCTTTTCTCGATAATAGCGATGGATCATCATCATTGAGTAAAAAGAATAATCGTAAACATTTAAAGGAAAAGCAGCAACAGCAACAGCAACAACAGGAAGAGGCTACATCCACTACACCACCTCCACCTCCACCCACGTCAACAACGCCAACTCCACCCCCACCTATTATTACGAACCCACATGATTTGCAAGTGAGTGATCAGTCCGATACGCTCGAGTCGGCTCGTCCCATATCGCTTCCAACATCTCCAGAGGGTCCTACTGTTTGGCTTTTGCCTCCATTGAGTGATGAACACAAAGAGAGAAAGTGCCTTGTTCTTGATCTTGATGAGACGTTGGTTCACAGTTCATTTAAGGTAAAATAAAGAGCGAGAAAGAGATAAGTGCTGAGTAACATTGAATAACCCCCTCCCAATTTACGATGATGATAGATCATTCCTAACCCAGATTTCATTGTTCCTGTCGAGATCGATAATCAATATCACAATGTGTATGTATTGAAAAGACCCGGTGTGGATGAATTTATGCGTAAGATGGGTGAAATATATGAAATTGTGGTGTTTACTGCTAGTTTAGCAAAGGTAAGAACGAGATATATAAGAGAGAGAGAGAGTAATAATAATGGATTTATATTTATAATAGTATGCAGACCCTGTTCTTGATATGTTGGATATACATAGAGTAGTCAAGCACAGACTATTCAGAGAATCCTGCTTTAATCATAAAGGTACATACGTCAAGGATCTATCACAACTCGGAAGAGATCTCGCATCCACACTCATTCTTGATAATTCACCTGCCAGTTACATCTTCCACAACTCCAATGCTATCCCCGTGTCCACATGGTTTAACGATCCCCATGATACAGAGTTAACCGATCTTGTTGCATTTTTAGATGATTTGACTGTTGTTGATGATGTTCAATTGGTATTGGACAATACAATCTCTACTTAATAAGCTTCTTCCCCCTGTTATTTTTATAATGTCAGCATACCCCATTTTTTTTTATTATTATTATCTTTTTTGTCTGTTTCCCTTTCCCTTTTCTTTTTTTTTTATTATAAAAAAAACAAAACACAAAAACACTTCAAAAACAACTTACACACACACTACTCACTCACTACTTTTTTTTTTGATAAAAAAAAAAATAGAAAAAAAAAATGTTAGCTATTTAACTGACTCGATTGTATTTTCTTGAAATTCCTCCCCTTTCCCTCCCCTTTTGCGCTTTTTCTATCTATCTCCCCCTTTTTTTTCTTCTTTAAACAATTTTCTTCTCGCACGCTTTCTTTGTTTGTTTGCCATTTGTTATGTTGTTTTATCTTGTGATTTATTCTAAAAGAAGAATTTAGTGTCAATGCATTTTTTTTTCTTTTTTTTTTTTTTTTTTTTTAAAAAAAAGAGAGCCATTTTGGCTTGAGACGATGCATTTCTGATAAGCAAAGTTTATTTCATTGATTTATACAACAAAAACATCTTATGTTGAGTGTTGTTGATATAAGGAGAAGCCAACATGAACTTGTCTAAAGCAGTAATGCGTTATATATTGGTTTACTATCTTGGTTTATAATGAAATAATATGATGTGCGATTGCTTTTTATTAATTTTGACTTTATCAATTAAAATAAATATGCATCGTTGACATCAGCGGTATCTTTAAATATCCATTCATCCATTTTAAAATCCAAATCCATGTTTGCATTGATTCAATCGATAATCAGTTTGGACATGGCTTCATTCAGTTTACCTATTTGCTCTTTCTTCAATGCCATATATTCTTTTATCTCTTTTTTTCATTTGATAGTATCCTAAAATAAAATAGGGGTGAATACCAAAAAAAAAAAAACGTGTTGCAATAGTATTGACTCTCCATTTGTTCATTATTAATAAAAAGTCTTCTTTCATTCAGGCGCTCAATATTCCTTTTTTTCAAGTTCGTATCCTTTTGCGATACTTGTCCAGTACCACTCTAGTACACGTTGCATATCTTTCTCGACACCACGACCATATTCATAGCACAATACAACACTGTTCTGAGCACAATACCCCTCTTTATTAGCTGATTTAAGATACCATTTAAAGGTGACTGTATAATCTTGCGTTACACCTCATCCCCAATAGTACAAATCACTGATATTATCTACTGCTTCAATAAATCCATTGTTGAATGCAACACGATACCAACCCATAGTACTCTCGTAACCTGCAGATACTCCCTCGCCATAATGGTATAAAAATCCAAGCAGAGAAGAAGAGTGGCTATATCAAAGTCAATTTGATAAGAGAAAAGAGGATTGGAAAGAAAACACGTCCTTTATACCATTTTATTTTATCAATAAAAGTAAGTTCCTCTCATGTCACTGAATAATAGTGATCTTTTAATTGATATGTTGTCTCAAGATTGTAGAACTGTCCCATTTTCATGCTACCGTCCCAAACTGACTATAATATAGTAATTAAATTTTTGGTAAAGGAAGTTGGGTTAGCCATCATTATAATTTAAAAAAAGAAGAGCTCTTTGACCTATATTCAACAAAGCGATCGACCATCTTTATCAAAACGGTCTTTGCTCGAATCCCGGTGATTTTTTTCGTGAATGAATTTGTTTCAATTTTTTTCTCACTCACATATCCTTTTTCTGTTTAAAGATATCATATTAGAATCTAAACGGGAAGAAATGTTGTTATACTTTATTAATGCCATTCATTTTTTATACTTTTCCAGTGTGTATTGCATAGTTAGAGCCCATGTTCCTACAAAATATTTCACTACCATTAACTAGATATAGTTAAGCTCAACATTAAAATTAAAAGTGTATTTCACTGTTGGTCTCTATTTTGAAACGAGTCACTATGGATTGTTTATAATAATTTGACTACTGCTTCTTATTCTTCATAAATGTCAATATCAGACAAAATGAACACAAAATTATCATTTATTGCTGCCTTTATACACACACTTTTTGACAAGAACTGTGTTCAATGGTGTCACAATGGTCATGTGACTGAAGGCTTTTACCAGGTTTAAGTCAAATGGCTTTACTTGTTAGAGTTTGAAAGGAAGAAAGAGAGAGAAAGAGAAGGAAGAAGGAGTAAACAAAGCAAATAAAAGGGGAGAAAAAGAATAACTTTATTTATCAATAACACATTATTTATTTATTCTTTTTTCATTCCTAAATATCATTTCAGAAAAAAAAGTGACACAGCCAAGCAAATTGCTAAATAGCGAGAGAAAAAGAGAAAAAAAGCGCACTTTTCTTTCTATCTTTTTATTTTATTAGAACAGTTATTTATATAGAATAATAGCTAATAAAATAAATAAAATAAATAGTAAAAAAATGAACTCACCAACGGGTGTTCCAGCCTTAACAGCACCCAATAAAACGTTTACAGCACCAAGTCCTGCAAGGAGGCCTTCAAACTATTCCCCTCAAACAGCCAATAACACTGCAAATAGCTCACCACTACCACGCTCACCTTCTTTAGAGTTATCAGACTCCTTTTCGGTATTATCTACAACAAACACTCTTATTTCGTCACCTATCAAACAGCAACAGCACACACTTAAGCCCATTGCTGAACCCCACAGTTTATTCTTTTCAACTCAACAGCTGGCATCTATTAAACCTTTTTGTTCTCAACTTGAAATGGACGATTGGGCGTTTCTTGAAACTGAGAAACTGCCTGCTTCACATAACCCGTAAGAAATACGTGTTGGGAAGAAAAAAGAGAGAGACAATATATAATATTCATATTTACCATTGTTAGTCAAGATGCTTATGATTTAGAGATGGCGACATTAGGCTTATCTATTGAACTAGGTAAAGGAAGATAAAAAAAAAAAAAAAATAACGAAAAGGTCTATTCACATCTATTTTTAGCTGCGAACAATACCAAAACACGCAACTTTAATAAACTTTTGGACCATTTACTTGAAAAGCTACAGCAGTTTCAACAAACATATCAAGAGTAAGTTCTTATCTTATAGAATACAACTCTCTCTAAACTACAAATCTTAGAACAATCCCAATCGATACATACAATGCACTATTTCTAACACGTGTATTTACCAAACAATTTGCTGGCAATTTAACAAATAAAGAAATCATCCAACAATTTGAATACAATGACAATACAAGAGGCGAACGTCTGATCGAATCCCTACTTTATATCATGATCAACACAGATCCAAAGTAAAAAAGAAAAGCAAGCAGTACAATATGATTCATGTATTAAGAAACTCATATATTTATATTTTGCATCTAGTTTAAATTATTCCTGTTACGAGTTTTATGTCGAAGCGCTCAACACATTTCTCGTTCTACTCTCCACTCAATTACAACACGCACGACTCGAACAAGACAATTACTTTTTAGGTATTTTAATGGGTAAATTTGGAAACCGAGCAGAGGCAGTGGTCGCACGGTTATTGGAAAATGTGGTGGAGCAAAAGGCACCACCGCCTCAGTCATCCAGTGTGATGTATACGGCTTATAGTTACTTTTTTAACTCTAGAAGAAAGAGCTCAAATCCGGATACAGATGGAATGCCTGTGGCTGACCGAAGTTTGTTATTGTTATTGTTGTTGGGGACACAGTCTTCGTCGTCGGATAGTCAGAACAAGTGGGTAGAGTCATATAGATATGCGATTGCTAATTTAAGTGATCATAATGGTAAGATGATTGTATATATACAGAAAGAGGGAGGATTGGTTGGCTAATATGTATGTATATATATATTGGTAGTGGTGTCGAGTGATATAGATGGATGCGATCGTAGAATGCATCTTATTTCGTTTAAAGGGTTATTCGAAATATTTAGCAGGTAATAATTGAAATGGATAGCGAGAAAAAGGTGGATATTTATTTATTTATTTGGTATAATGAGATAGATCACTTCATGTAGAGGAACGTATGTTGTTGTTTTATCTTATATTGGTAGAAAATGAATCATTCCGTGTTTATGTACTCTCTCGGACCGATCCTGAAACTATTGTAAGTGAACAAAGATGTGTACAATATATGGTCTTTTATCTAATAATAATAATAACGTAGTATTTGCCTATTTTAAAATTGATCTATGAATCGATCGAAGGAAAAACAAATTATTCTCAAGTTTATATTTTAATGACCATTTTATTAATGTTAAGTCAAGACGATGTGAATAATGAAGCAATTCAAAAGATAGTAAGTGAACAACACTTTGAAAAAAAGACATCCATAACTAAAATGCCGACTAGATTGTTCACAACATCACTTGGTTCACAGAAAGACCGTTGCTAAAATCAATTTCATTGGGTGGTTTAATGACACTTGTTTTAATTCGAACTTTACAATTAAATCTATCACATCAAAAGGTAATATTAATTAACAAAAACACATCGAGACCGTTATGTTAAAAAACAAATGAAGGATATCTATCTACACACAAATTGTTTAGCGATTTTAGCAAACATGTCAACAACAATGTCAGATATGCACGCTTATGTCGCTCAGCGAATAGTAAGGTAATAATAATAATAAAAAAAAAAGAATGTGGGTAATATCAATTCATTCTAATGACATTCCCTCTTGAAAGCCTATTTGAACTATTAGCCCGTCGCCATATGAAATTAGCCGCTAAAGGACCATCTGATGATCTCATCGTCTATGAAGATCTCCTATCGCTCATTTTAGAAATTGTGAATTCCATTCTCGTCCATCGGCTAAAACACAACTCTCAGCTTGTTTATGCGCTTTTACTTAAAAAGGAGATATTCACGCCATTTGATTTACATCCTCGTCTCTCACAGGTCATTCAGAATATTGAACAGGTCATCTATTATTTTAATGCACGTGTTGCAGAGGCTAATTTAAAGGCACCTTCAACCAGTGAGGTGTTGAAATTGATTGAACAGGCCTCGCGTACTTGGTCCAGTATAAAGTTAACAGTAAGTACAAATGGTCACATTTCATTATTCATATATACTTATATATCCACTGTCCGCTGTATAGCCTTTACCAGATCTTAAATTTCAATACGAGGAAGAACAAGATTCTTATGAATTCTTTATACCCTATGTTTGGGCATTGATCCAACGCCGTACTTTTATTTACTGGAGTGAAGAAAAGTGTCGTGCTCTTGAGAGTTACAGGTTATTGAATATGGATCAGAAGGAAGAATCTACTTGATAACAAAACATTAATAATAAAAAAGATCAACTTGTAAATAATTTATTTGTTACAACAAAAAAAAAGAGCGTTATTAATATAAACATCTCGGTTAATATGAAAGACGATGACATTCGTTGTATAGATAGATATATAATATAAAGAAATGAAATTTTGGCGGATTCTTTGTTTTTTTACCTGTGCGTTTTATTAACCGCAAGATTGATGAGTTTTTTTTTTTTTTTTTTTTTTCTTTTTTGTTCATAAGCAAACTGAGTTAGAGCTTTCGTTGTTAAAAGAAGGGTCGATTTAGTAGCTTAGTTCCTTAAGATCAAAACATGATCTTTATAGAAATAGTAGAAGGTATTAAGGGCGAGTGATTTTTGGTTGTCTGTTTTTCTATTTTTGTTATCCACGATGGGATGGTCGACAGGGAACGACTCGAAATAATTCATATCTGACTTATAGAAAAAGAATGGATTGCTACGGAAGACAATGTGAGCTATTTTGTTATTGCAAAAATGAATAGTAGCTTTAGAGCCATTTACTATGCTCAGAGAGTGTCACAAAGGTGCCATTGCTCAATTATTTCTTTTATAGCTCGTATTACATCATTGCTTATAGCAATTTTCTCTCAGAAATCTCAATACCATTCTATTTAATACCACTTTCTCTTCGTCAATATATGGTATCGAAAATATACATTTACTTTTTCTGATAAGTATTACATATACTGTTATGCATATAAATAGATTTGAAATGGTATTACTGTATCATATACAAGATACTATGAGCTTATTACTGTTAACCTTATCTTTCTAAGCTTATGTGTTAAACATCAAAGTGGATCAGATAAAATGAAAGTTGTGGTTGAAGAGAAATGACAAAAGTATAAGGTTTATATTCTAATTATATATTTGAAAATTCAATAATTTGGAAATAAGCATGAAGTAAGCCAATGATGCCTTACCTAATTTTTTTTTTTAGAATAGTGGCCATGGGTTCAGCAAAAATCGACATGGAAACAAGGTTCAATATTTCACCAACCGACAACTACTGTTTTTGTGAACCGCCAATTACATTTTACATGTACTGACTCCACTCCGAAACCTTTAATGAAAATAGATCCATGAATTGCATCTTCTTTCATGTTACTTTTTTAAGCTATATATTCACTTTTATTTTCAGCTGAGCAAAAGGTATACCAGTTCTCACATGACGTATTTCATTCAAGTCTTATTGCAACAAAAAGGAACAAATGTTTGTCCTCTTCTCTCGGTACAACCTAACGATTTTTACTTTTTTTTTTATATCGGAACTTTAACTCCCCCTTTATTATTTTATTATTATTGTTGTTCCAGGATCCTATTGTCTTGGTCAAGAAGTAAAGCATCATGATTTGTTATGTAAATAAATTTAGAATAAAAACAAATAAAGGCTATAAATATAAATGTATTAAAAAAAGAAAGAAAGCGAGATCGTTTTTCTAATTAAGTTATTTTGATAAAAAGCAACACAAAGACTGGATAGAAAAGCAAAAAGTCAATTCACAAATGATAATAGAGTTTCTGTTACTATAAATACTCTTGCCAAGCTTATTTAATCTTTTCTATTCCTATTTATTGTCACCTTATTCTAACCTGTTCTCTACTTCTTCTTTCTCTTACTACTTTTTTCTTTACATATATTTCTTTTCTTTCAACTTTATTTAGCTTTCATCTCATATCTTTTTTTTTTCAAAATAAATAAATAAATACAACAAGAAAGATGTCTAGAAACCATCAATACGATTCACCCCATCACTACGATTCTCCTTACTCCCCACCACCTCAATTACCCGAGCACCAAACATTTTCCAAAGAAGAAATCTCCCACTACCCTATGGAAAATATCGCTGTCAGCACTACCAATTCTCTCCCTCCCTATCAAGACAATGGATCACCACCACCTCTACCTCGGGCATCCATGTCAGATACGAGATTCATCAACCGCTATGATTCTGATGATGATATGGAGGGGGCCATTATACCACGAGAAAAGAAACGCCGGTCATGTATCGATAAAACATGCTGTGGATGTTGCACATGTTGTCCTAAATGGCTTCGCTGGTGCACTTGTATCATTTTTATTATTATTCTCATCATTGCCATTGTCATTGGTGTTCTCGCCGCCCTTTTCAAGGTGCCAAACGTGTCATTTGATAACTCACCGGCAACTCCGGTTGTATCACATCCTTCGTCGTCTGCACTCAATATCTCATCTAGTATTGGTATCTCGGTAGATAACCAAAACTTTGAAAGTTTGACCTTTTCCTATATCAAAGCAGAGGTAAGAAATCTTGATTTTGAAATCAAAAATAAAAAAAAAAAGATATATATATATATAAAAATAATGGAACGTTTGCTGGGTTTTGAAATATTAATAAATTGCTTTTTAGGCCTATTACCCCTCTCCTTATAATCTTTATGTGGGTGGTGGACAAGTCGATAATATCCACATCTCGTCCAACGCAGTAACCAACTTCACATTCCCATTTTCGTTGGAAGTGGACTCAAATAATGCTCAACAGCAAGGTGTCTTGATGGATCTATTAACAAAGTGTGGTTTGGATGGAAGCACCGCAGAAAAAATTAAGCTTAATTTGAAGATCTACCCCTCTGTTAAAATCATTGGTATTCCAATCACTTTGACCATCTCGAAATCCATAGACTTTGACTGTCCGATAACGGTAAGCATATAATAATGGTTTGAAATGATGGATGATGATAACTGAACACTTCTTTTATTTTATTAGAGTGGTGACTTAAGTACTATTTTTGGCTCTGGTTAAGTAAATATTGTCTCCGATGTAAAAAGCATACCCATTTTTTTTTGTCATAGATCAATCAGGATTTCTTTTTTTATTTAAAATATGTACATTCTTTCTTTTATATATATATATATATATAAAATAAAATATATATTTATTTCTTGTATTTTTCACTTAAAATAAATAACGGTAATTTATTAAACCTTTTTTTTGGAAGTAATGCAAAAATACCAAGCATGACACAGAGCGGAGAGTTCTAAATCTGCCATCCCCGAAAAAGAACCTCTTTTCTTTGTCGAATTGATCTACACTTCTAACCTAAACAAGAAGATACTATTCTATTTATCGACGAATGTTTTTGTTACGTATCATGGGTCTTGTTTCATACCCTTTTTATATCGTAAAAGAGAGGAGGGCTTGTATCAACCTCCATTCATAATACAAAATGATTTACAAAAAATAGCTACAAATTGCTATATTTGTAAAAACAGAGGTTCGTAAAACTGTACATTTATATAGAGTATTGAGCACACAAAAAAAAACTTTTTAACATTTTTATTTCTAAAAATAGCATAAAATCCGGCACAGAGTATATATAGATATAGATATATATAGCCGTATGTTATTCCTGGTGAGATACTCTTATCAGATCATAGGGTCAGCAAAAATGAAAGCGGAAATGAAATTGAGTTTGTCATAGTCAACATGCTTGAAGTTTCTTAGGAGGCCAGTTGAGCTGTCTCTGTTTATCGATCTTTGTCAAAATTACTAATGCAGCACATCCATGGATAACTTCAATCAATATACATATATATCGAATTCATACCCTATTCAACCAGACATTTGAATCGACGTGGAGATCAACATCTCTATCGAAAGTTGGCATAATAATAAACTCAAGATCACCTATCAGAAGTGTAAATAGAGCAGGTAAATTAATAGTTCTATATCTATAGATCAATTGATATCTTTAAACAAGATTTCTTTAAGAATAATACATTGATATGTTTTATAATAAAACTTTTAGTTTAATGTAACCAATTCCCATACATTTATGAATGAAACTACATTCATGGAGAAAAAGATAGGTTGATCCACATGTAAAGCAATAACAGAAATAGATGGAAAATAAAAACTATTTCAATCGATTCATTTCTTTTGTTCTTTATATTTCAATGACGTATATAACTAAGCTTTATCCACAATCTTGCTATTAGGACTATCACCTACGGAAAAGTACGCTTTGAAATTCTGATGCCTGTTTTTTTTTTTCATTAGGCTCTACGGTGATTAGATCTCTAAGATAGCACCACATCATCTGTGTAGATGTTTCAAACCATTCTTTACCTGAACGTTAAGAAACCCACAGTAGAATCTTGTGTCAAAAGTATCAGCAATACCTCCTTCACATCTCAAAATTACGGCAAAACAGACTAATAAGGAGACCAAAAAAAAACGAAAAGGGCCATTCGCTTAATAAGATTTATATTGGATGTGCTTGAGAGTGATTAATATAATATCTATATAGTAAGCCTTATCCAATGGTGAATATGTTGTATTTGTCTTTTATATTTATTATATTTACACGCCTTTAAATCAAGTACTCCTGATAATCTATTACAAACAGAAATCAATTGCAATGCCTTAAGAGTATAGAGGTACAGTCAGACCTGGATAAATGTATACAAAAAAATCGATGGAGGGTATGCATTTATCCAGGTCAGACTGTAAACCTTTACTTTTTTAAATGCAATATATAAAAGTCAATATTTCATCATTATGAGACATAAATTTTCTCTTTTTCGTTTTTCATTTTAGTTTGAATATCTTCTTTTATATATATAAACATGCTACGTTATTATAGACACACTCCTATTAGAGCAGCAGTCAATACACGTCTAACAACTTTACCAAAAGCTAGACCTTTTCTATTATCTCCACAACAACAACGGTTATTACGACATCAACATGGAATTCAAGTGCGATCGTTTTCACTCTGGGAGATTCCACAGCGTTTAATGGTGGCAAGTCCACTTCAACGACGCCTTGGGCTCTTTGCGTTAGGTGGCGCCGGTATTGCAGTAACTGTACTTTTAGGACCCTTTTTATTAATAGGGATCGGTGGACTAGCGGGGTTGGTCGGTTTTCGTTTTTGGCAACTCAAGCGACAGTTAAGAAACACTCCACTTGAAAAAAACTGGCAAAGCTTTATGAGTGATTTTTTAAAAGAACAGAATGGAGGGATGCTTTTTGGTAAAGAGCAGGTCAAGTTACAGGATGAGGCTATGAAACGGTTTAGTAGCTGGACACAAAGCGAACAGGGTCGAGATGAACTGTTTAATTATGGTATTCATCCCGAGCGTATCAGCCAACAGGCTTCTATGCGTGGTTCTTCATACTCGTCCAATTCAGTGCAGGCAGAAAAGGATATAAAAATAGAGTTGGATTTGATGGAAGGTGCTGTCCTTGTTGCTCAGGCAACGGTGGATAATGATGGTAATATGTCAATAAGGGATATCAAGCTTGTGACTTCTACAGGTCATACTTTACAAATTCCTTTACATCCTACTCAAGGCAGAGGTAGAATTATTGAAGGCGAATTCCGTGATGTTTAAACATTGTTTTTGAATAATAATAATAATAATAATAATAATAAAAAAGAAGTCGAGAGAAGGAGGAAAAAGTACTATTTATCATGTCTTATTTTATTGCTTTATTTATTTCTTTACAATAAAAACCCAATTTTCAATATTATTTTATGAATGGATGAGACCATCTTGTGCGTGATAGTGATTGATAGCATTCAGATACATAATAGTGTAAATCGTTTCAACTGATTGATAACTTGGCATGAATATTTGTATTACAATCAACCTTATCCGTGTATTTTTATTTTTTAAGCCTCAGATATCTAAATTGTCATTATCTCTCTCTCTAAGCATTCAAGCTGTGGAAAATAAACTAACTACCGTTTCTTCTGTATGAACAAAGTATTGAATCGAATACCTAGAGCTCTTTCAATTGAAAAGTACTATGTGATTAGCAAAATGTGTATTCGTGAACAGCTGTTTTACAATCTAAACAAACTCTAAAAATCAGCTTGGATATGTTGTATATTCGAGAACATATTGATTCCATATTACTTTGACCTTCCACAACCTAACATTTTAATAACGAAAGCGTAAAATTAGTGTCATTTACGCGTGGAATAAACCAAGGTAAAACAAGCTTTTCATAATGCATAATGTATCGCTAATAATTTTAACCGTCAAAAAATTGCGGCGTATAACAATGGTTTATTTTACTAAAGAGACATCCTGAGTAATCAATTGTATCAATCAATTACTTCGATATTTCTCTTCCTAATTCATATGTTTTGTTATTTGGGTATAGTAATTCCATTGAGTATCAAATATTAGTCTATAAACCAGACTTGAGCTAAATTCGGATAGTAAGAAATATAAAGAGAATGTTGAAAGGATTTTAAGTCTTTAAAACATCATACAAGTAGTTTTTGGTTGTATTTTTTTTTTCTTATAGTGTTGTTATCTAATCATATCCAAGTATTCTTATTTGTCTTTCTTTTTTATAATGTTTTCAATAATTCTTGTCATCAAAAATACCAGTAAAGAGAATCTCAAATTTTAATTTTTTGGCTTTGGAGAATTATGGTCATCAAGAATATATGTCCTTTCTGGGAAATATGATGTGGGGTATCTTCAAATCTGTGAGACATTGCATATTCATGGAACAAACGGTTTTTACTGGTATAATTATCTAAAATATATCAAATTCGCTCAGAAGTAGCATAGAAATTTAGCCATTAACTATGAACATGAAATCCAAATATTGTTGTATAGTCTTGATCCCACTTAAATAGTTAACTAATCGAGTTTTACAGTCAAAACTCGCTCATCGATAACTTGCAAGAATTTATCTGAGAAAACAAACATGGTGTGTGAAAGAACCTAGAGCCAATGAAAAAGAGTACGGCAAGTTTCCCCCTATATATCTTTGTGGTTGAGTAACCTTTAGGGTTATTTCCCGGACAAAAGCAACTGAGATTCAAATAAGTTTGTAAAACTGTTCCCCATAAAGAAAACCATGATCATTATCAAGAAACGACGTACTACACCAAAAATTTAGTATTGAATAATAAGTTTGTCGTATCACTTGAGTTAATTCATAGAAAGGGAGAAAAAAAACAAAAGAAAATGACAGGCAACGTGGTAAACTCAATTTTGAGAGATTTGTTCAAAAAACGTGCTCTAGTTAATCATGAACATAATAACGGAATAAAGTTCAGTAGAGAATATACTACCATATAAAAAAACATAACCTAATTATCATACATAAGAATACCAGCTTTACCTACTTAAAGAGAGATAAAATAAAACTAAAGTTGACATATTTTTACACAAAAACAAAGGTAGAATCTACATAGACAATCGATAGATAATTATTCCATTTAAAAAGCATATAAAGTCTTTAATTATTATAAGGTTCATAGATATCAACAAAGAAATAATTGTGTACTAAGTATCTGTTATTTAATGTCGAATTTACACGGATGAAGATGCGTGATCTGAAGAGTGCTAATTCTACAATTATTTCATTGGTTGAAATTCCGTTAAAGCCCATCTATTTAAACTTCAGAATTTGGGGAAATTAATATATATATAAAATATAACTAAAAATAATGACGATGAAAAGAGAGGATCACTAACTATCCTATGATTTAATTTCACACTGTCTCTTATATAGATTTATAGCCAAATTCTTTGCAGGCGGTTTATATAGGCCAAAAAGCTTGAATATTAATAAACTTGAAGCTTTTTTAACGCGAGAAATATAGATATATGTACATTAATTCCGGTTGAATTAATTACCGGTGTGAAGATCGAAGAGATGGGAAGCATAAAAGCTTCCACAAGTATCAATCTTATTTTTTAGCCTTTCTTCCCCATAAAATACCCCAGATTTAGTCTAATAAACTTGTAACACCAACACAAAAATAAAAACAAAGCAAAATGAGTTGCATGTCAAGTAGTCCAATTGAATCTGATTTATGTTCAGATGAAATGAGTTCCAATACTGAGGAACAAGCAAGACGACAAAGCCTTCTGGAACAAGAGGAAGAAGACAAAGAAGAGGAGAGTTTACCACAAGCGCCACCCATTAAAGTGAAAAAGAAGCCCGGTAGAAAGCCCAAGCCTGTCAGCGAGGATTTTCGCAAGGAACAGAATCGTGCTGCCCAGAGAGCTTTCCGTGAAAGAAGAGAACAACACTTGAAGGATATAGAAGACGACCTGCAAAAAGTAAAGGACCAACGTGATCAGCTATTGGCTGAAAATTTCAAATTATTAAACGAGAATGATATCCTTCGAGTAGAAAATTGGTATATGAAAGGCACCTTACTTTCTGTGCAGCTCTTTTGTCTTGAAAAAGGTTACGTGATTCCTCACCACTGCCCTTATATTGAAAAAAATATTATGGATAAAATGGAAGAAAGTGTACCACACTCTGTGAGCGTCTACCGGGATCAAAAGAAGAAAAACAAGCTTAAATTATCTAAAAACAATCCGTTATCAATGCACACAACAACGGAGGGTGAAGTGGATACAGATTTACCTCCTGGTTCTCTTATTATTACTGCAAACGACATTAAATCAGTTCCTATGAATCAGCCTTTGCTTGGGAAAAAGAAGAGAACTTATGACCAGTTTGAATCTGATTACTTAACACAAGAAAATAATTCTAGGCTAAAGAAACCATACCAACAAGGAAAGACTGCTGAAGATCTTCCTATGCCACGCCCTCAACCTGTTGTTAAACTACCTGATGACTCTAATCTTGCTGCTATTCAAATACTCCGTTTACATTTTAACCTTCAGTCTGCCAGTCTTCAAATCAGCAAGCTACCTTATACTATACGACCCACTCTATTACAAGTAAAGTAAATAATAGTCTGTTTGTTTATCAGTCATATCAATATTTTTTTTTCTTCTGAACTTTAGTTAATGATTCCACACGATCCACGCATTGATTTGATTCCAACAGCACAAATGAGAGACCGAATGATTCTCTTTAGAGACCAATTTGATTTAGATGAGTGTTTTCGATGTTTATTGGGTGGTGCAGGATTTCTGGGTGGAGATCCAACATTATCAGGCAACTGGAGACTATCAGATGAATTTTTTGACAAGTTTTGGTTCCTTACTATTGATTATAACAGACGGGGTAGATCTCGAGACCCAAAAATACAAGGATTAGAGCAAATACAAGTAGAGGATGAAGAAAAGGATGAAGACGAGAATATCGAAAATAATAATACTAAAGATGAGAAAACAAATGAAGTTCCAGAAGAAGATGTACTACCGGAACTTAGTTATCAAAATATTCTTGATTTTCTAGAGACTGAAATTAACAACTACAGGCATCAACCTCAAGCAACATTATTTCTTGGCTAGTTAAGGAAGAAAAAAAAAGTCTAAACTTTATTTATAAAAAAATAATATAAATGCGTTAAATAGTGGTATATGTTACAGATGAATGATGCTTTTTTTTTTTGTGTGTATACTGTTGTGTATCTTCGTTTTTTTCTTAAAAGAAAAACATGTGGAATGTTAGGTTTTTTGTTTTTACTCCCAATCTTGAATTTCAGTATCCTGTAAACGGGATACTAGATTCATTTCTTGCTCAACTTCATGACGTCTAGTTTCAGGAATAAATCTATCTTGGAGTGCCATTTCGTAGACTTGATGGTACTCGTGAACGGGTCCCTGGTAGTGGCCACGGTCATATCCCAAGGTAAATGCACTGCGGATCATACGAAGAATAAATTCTTCACGAAGAGCCTTGTTCTTACGATTTAAACGGTAATCTTTGACAGCATCACGAATAGCACTTTCCAAGGTTTGTGTTGAATTGAAAATATAGCTATTGTAGTATTCGTAGCTAGTAATAAGAGCACCCTTTTCGGTTTTAACATCGGGGTCAATATAGGTGATTTCCACGTTATGAGTACCACTTCTATCAATAAACGAGTTCTTTAACGGACCAGTCTTTGTCGTAATGACAGCAGCACCAAATGCCATATCTTGCATTATTTCATGTCCATCAGGGTTGGGAGAGAAGACAAAATCAGCAGATGCTCTAGCAAAAATTGCAAATCGACGTTGATCTTTAGCAGAAGTCAAAAGAAGGACATGATCAGGGTTACGCTTTTGAAGGTCACCAAAGCTGGCATTGAGATAATCAGCAGGTTTTCCCAAGATAATAAATCTCATGTTATTTTTAACGAAATATTCGATAGCCTTGGGCAACATTTGAAGAGTCTCCCTATTCATGTTGGCAGCGCGGTAAATAACGATAGGACGCTTTGTATCTAGTGGAGTAAAAACGTTTTGTTTAACAAGGAAACGTTTGACGCGGTCCTTAAAACTGAGTACAAAATCATGTACATTATCAGAGAGAATCCACGAAGAAGGAGTGTCTTGAGGAGGCTCGATATATCCTAAAAGAGCATCATCATCTTGTTTAGAAAGCAAAGAAGGTTGATCTTGGATCATTGTAAGAGCATATTGAGGGAAGGCCATATTACGTTTCACCAATTTGTCGGTCATGAAAGGATGGTCAGAGCTGTGAAAGTCAATCGCATTGCTAATACCATAGAAGCGGGCTCCTTGTACCTTTTTCAACAAGCTATCCATAATAAGTTCTTTTAAATGAAGTTCTCTTCTACCTTCGATGATATCAGCAGCAACAGCGCGACTAGCATACGTGACAGCTTGTGCACGATCAATGGCTAGCTTGGCCATAAACATACGATGATCATAGACGTATTTACGAAGTTCTTCACGTTCTGCGAGGGAGTCCAGGAATTTTCTAACATTACGGAATGTATTCGAGTAAAGAAGTTCATCATCGTGATCATGCATGGTGTAAACAATAGCTGGTGGACGAGGGCCCAAATCATCTGCATCTCTTTTATCTTGGAGGTGTTTAGCAACATAAGCATTTGAAGCTCCGTGGATGTGGACAATATCAACTCGGGGAACGATGCGAATAGGTGCGAAAATAGATTCTTCATCAGCAGCTGTAGCCTTATGTGCGAGAAAAGCAGCAGCAGCTTTGGCAAAGTATTGATCCTTCCACTCGTTTGGTAAAACATTTTCATCATAAATTTCATTAGGATATTTACACTTGAAAGCCTGGGTGAATGGACGTTTATTTCCCTGACCAATCATGTAAACAGGTACACCATCCGTTGGTGGAACTGGTCGTTGAGGTGTAATCATTACAGACGTATTAACACCATCAATCATCTGATACTCGTATTTGTTAGGTGGTTGCACGGGCGGATTGAATGCGTGTATCATTTTAAAAACGTGAAATTCAATTTGCTGCAGCTGATTGGTTTGTTTATTGCGAACCTCCACCATCATATCAATCGCTTTTTCAGGCTGTAATCGACGCAAAAATGTATAAAATGGCATTACAATAGCTACCTCTGTTAAGTTTGACTTTTGCTGTGCTGCTGCCAAGGCAGTAACTGTTCTTCCAAGCTCTGTAAAAGAGGCTGGGCCAAACTCTTTTGTAACATGATAGACTTGAGTGCCTTTTTCAATCTGACTTTGTATATTTGTATCCAGATGTTGATAAGTCATGATTGGGTACTGCCTTTTAACTAGTATAAAAAAATAATTAAGTACAAAAGAAATTATAAATGTTCTGGAATAACATACCGATTCGCACAGGAGAAAGCTTGCTGTTAAGTTGCTCATAGCTATAGCTAAGTACTAGAATTTCTGAAAAAACAAGTAGAACTAAAAATACAGTCAACTGATGCCACCAGCGCCATTTTCTATCGTATTTGGGCGATGAAGGTGGTTTCGAGTTGAAAAAATAGGAGAAAATTCTCCAGGAGTTGGCAGGCGGAGTTGTTTGATCTGTAGATGAGTGAGCTGGATCTACAGGAACAGAAATTACCAGTGATTCCTGTGAGGAAGACATATAAAAAGAAGTAAAGAAAGAATGGAAGTAAAGGTAAAAATGAGTGAATATAAAGGAAAGGAGAAGATAAAATGAAGGAAATAGAAAGTTGGACAGCAAAATAGGTCTTGGCCATCTACTATAATTCTATAAAAGGATAAGATTTATCTGAATGCTCACATCATTTCCCTTTAAATGGAGTTTGAAATGAAGGAAGGTAGATTATATGTAATACAATAAAATATTGAATATTTATTGTTTGTTTTTCTTTTTTATAGATGTGTATTTCTACACTATTTTACTCAGTAATTAAATATTTCACTAAGTTTCTAAAAATACGAATTAAGGCTTGAAATAGCTCCTCTATCCTTAGCGATATTATCATTTGTTCATCGTTTTAATTTGCTTTGGCCCTTATTTTAGAAGAGCGAATTTCATATTATTTTTTTTTATGTCCTACAAAGTTATCAGTTGTTGATGGTGTTCCAGCCTAATAATGAAATCGATGTCAATAATGTAATACAAAACCCAAAAATGGATGAAAACGTGTCATTTGCACAAAAAAAAGGGCAGACACGGGATACCTGCGATGAAATAACAGACGCTTTAATGATGAAAACATATTTAAAACACTTACAAATATGGCTGGGGGAGAAAAAAAAAAAAAAAAAAAAAAAAAAAAAAAAAAAAAAAAAAAAAAAAAAAAAAAAAAAAAAAAAAAAAAGAAAAAACAAATGAAAAATTAAAACAAAAAGGATATGAACTTGTATTCATTAAAAGTAATTTCAAGCGATAAAAAAGAGTACTTGGAATTTCTGATTGCATAATGGCAATATACTTGCCTGCCAAGATTAAAGCCTTTTTTGGTCATTTAACTCTCTATTCATTTATTTATATTTATTATGTTTTTCTGCGTGGACCAGAAGTATGATTTTACCTGCGTTACATAATTGAGCTGGGAGTCATTGTTCCCAGTCTGATTTGCGCTACACCGATGTCTTTCCGATGTGCACCAGAGAACTTTTTAAGAATACACAATTTTTATGTTCTCCGGTGCTATTTTCGATGGCCCCTGCCCCTTTTTAAATAACAATTTAATGCATATGTTCTTTAAAGATGGCGAAATACCAATAGGATGGCTACCTCATTTCTTTTTAATACACGTGCTTAAAGTTTGTAACATAGACTGATAGTTCTGTTTTTCTTTTAACAGATTTTCAGATAGAAAGTACAATGTTTCTTTATTTTATCTTTTTTTAAATTGTGCTAACAGCCTAGTTATTTTTTGCAAACTACGAGTTTCTAAATCATCACCAAAAAGCAAGACTTAAGAATAAAGACAATTACTCTTGCTTAGCGGTACATGTGTTTTATTTAATTAAAACAGAGTATAGATATATCTAGATATTGGAGCGATTGTATTTCCGCTGTTTGATTTACTATTTAGAGGTCAGTGGAAGATTCTATCTCTCCTTCTTTTACTTTAATCTATTTCCCTTCATTTTGTCAAAGTAGAAAAAATTAATAATAATAATCGTATATTGCTGTTGGAATGGATATAAATATTTGATTAATGCCTCTCTAATAAAATTATAGCATAGTATTATGAGTTTGCGGATATTCACTCTTCTTCTTATTAGTTGATTGGAGCTGCTGCTCTCTGTATTCCTCATTGTTGTAGTATAATTCCTGTAATGGTATATCTTATAGCTGTAGCCAATAAAAACATATATAAATGAAGCCTTTTTCATTGGTAAAAAAAGAACAAGTCAATTAGAAAATGACTATCCCATTGTTACCCTCTATTTTTAAGGGACCTATTAATATTTGTAAATCGGACATTAATGAAAGAAGAAAAGAAAGAGATAATTTTTGGTCTATCTTTTAAAAAGTTTGATACTAAAGGTTGTTATTTATTATATCATACGAATATCTTTCAGACTGTGTACAGACCTAAATGTATTGTTCTAGGTACAATTAGAACAGTATGTTTTTTTGAGACGATCTCGAAGTCATGAAGCCGTTCAACTTTCATCAGTATAGGGCTAAATCATATCGAAATTGTTCAACTCATAAACAATTATAACAGCTAGTTTTTCATAATAGGTTAATTTTGTCTATCGTAATGATAAAATTTTACGATGAAAAATTATGTAAAGAATATGTAGTTTCAATGTGTAGAAGCGCTGAACTAATGTCCTTTATCATAAAATAGTTGATATTATTTTAAGAGCGTTTAACATGACTAAGTACTATTATAAGGCAGAAATTCATAGTGGTAATACATCGTGTTCCATTTACAAAAGGTGTTGGTAAATGACCGATTTATTGAAGCTAATGTCGTTGATGAAGGTAGAGTTAAAAAAAAAGTTTCATAAGTTTACAAGAGAATGATCGGAAAACTTTTCCTATGTATTATTAAGATATTATTTCCTTCCACTAGACACTAACGTATAGAATTGTTT
>MU622417.1:37202-52219 GCA_025399235.1 Backusella circina FSU 941
TGTCGTATTGGTAGTGCTTAAATTCAACATAGCAGCAACGTCTTTTCCGTTTAACGCACAAAACCAAAATATTTGTAGATAGAATATTTTATTAAAAGTAAATTGGAGCCGTTCTAGTGATTAGGTTAATTTTTTATATACTATATCTTGTCGTAGCATAATTTTTTTTTTGTCAAGAGAAAGTAGCAATGTTTGTAACATACTTGATGGGTTATGCAATGCTGTTAAACAGGCGATTTATTAATGTGTAGTAGTTAATGCTATCTCTTTTTCTAATTATTTGCGGTATATCAACAAAGAGTTGTATAGGAAATTACCTACAATAACTTAAAAGAGACCATACTACTTTGATGCTTGAAAATAATTAACACCCTTTAAGTTGCTAGTTATTGTTGAGAAATTGTTTATTTACTTTTCGACATTGATTATGACCGATAAATCATCGCTTCATATATCAATAAGGATTGTAGAATAAGGTTGATACCATGCCTCCAATTCCATGCATCACCAAAAAGATAAAGCTCTCCAAAAAATATCGATTCACAAAGTTGATTTGATGCTGGTTTCATTAAAGAAATATTATATATTTGCTTTATATTTAATGCTTAATTAACATCAAATTTATTATTTTGGTTCTTGTATTTTTAGAGTGTATACTTTGAGCCGCTTGTTCGTAAAAATAGTTTCTCATTTCTAGGATGCTCTTGCATAATACAGATGTAGCAGATACTACTCTAATTTTAATATACCAATCCTATGTTTTCAATTATACTTTTTAAGTTTAGATATATATTATCTTTCCCTAGAATAATATATACTTTGGTCATGTTAAATATAATCGTTCGAGTACAATTCTAAAATCGTATTTATAGTATTTGTTTTAAGCTCATCAAAATCCCTTATATAATCGATTGCAATATTTCAAATTGATTAAATCGTTATTCATGCTCAAATGTCAATCAAGAAGGAGTCGGTGATTATTTCAATGATATCCTGTAATAAAAACTTCATTTGTATATTCATATTATATTTGGGTTGTATTAGTATTTAATATCTATAATTAAGATTATGTTATTATGGAACTTAGCGCTATATTATATATATTTTCAAAAGTAAACTATTGAATGCTAATTTCCTGGACTCTCTTTAAGCATACGTAAAGATATTTGAAATAAGGATAAACTCATTTCATCCATTATTCTTCAGGCTTTTTCACTTTATTATTTTCTTCAAAAAGTCTATTCAAATACGTACTAGAGTAGCTATAAAAGGTCATTTTCAAAGCATATTACTCCTTCTGAAGACCCTATATAAACCATTAAAGAAGGAAACCTAGTACGCATATAGTCAGTCTATTTAAAAAAGGACAATGCATTCTGCTGGTACTCCTTTTAAAACAAAGCACTGACGTTTCTCAAAAAAAAAAAAACTCGTGATCTAATCATACTCATGCCGGTGTCCTCATGTCGATCAGTACAAAATTATCTCAGGCACCTTTATAATCATCAATGTTTATGAAGTTGTTTTAAAAGGTGTCAGTGCGAAAATTGATTTAAAAAAAAATCAAGATAATTTATCATAAATCATTATAAAATAGTACTTTATTCATAAAGAGAATTTATTTTTCTTATTTGAGAAAAAAAAAAATGAGTGAAATTATATGTAATAAATTTTATGGATTAGCAAGTAGTTTGGCTCTTATATTATTAATATTAGGCACGCCTAATTCGGTCTAGTTTTCGAATGTGTATAATATATGCTTATTTAATAAAACGTTCTATATACAAAATTAAGGGCTTACTTTTTCTTCGGAAGTGGAGGGTTCAATGCTATTTGAAACGACAGAACATCTATAGAAACCACAACCCTGATCACCATGTTATTTAGTATTATGATTTTAAAAATAACCCGAATCCTACCTCTGACCACGGTGATCTACAAGCCCAACAAAAACAAAAACCGCAATAAGAGCAGTCAACCTTATTGCAGCCCTCATCTCTGTTAATCATTATAGAACAGCTTGGACATCGACGGCTATTAGATTGACAAACGAACAAAAGAAAAGGCATAAGTTACACGCTTTTTTTCTAAATAAAAAACGACTTGTGTGACATCTTGCCTATTTTTTAATTTCCACATAATTGTTTGTTTGGTATCTTGATTTAATTCTTTGTCAAGTAAATATTCCATATTTGCCTCACATGTGTCTGTATGTGCATCGTAGCCACAGCATAAGCATATATCAGTGGAACAAGTAGTGCTAATGAAAATGAAGAATCAGGGAGGTAAGATCATTGTGATATATAACTAAAAAAGGAGGCTTCATATCATTTTTTTTTACCATTGCATGGCTGGAAAAAATTCAATGTGAGCAAATTGAATTTGCTTCCAAACCTCGGGTTTGACTGCGAATCGAGTGAATTGCAATGAAATCAATTTTGCTTTTCCAGATTCAGTAGCGAGATGGTCCTTTTCAAACATGAGTACATCCTTCATAATGCGCTTGTATAATACAGGTAATTTCGTATCTGACCAGTCTTGTCGTTTATAAATTGAAATCCAGCGTTTAATTGCAATATGTTTGATATGGTTTTTATGCCTTTCATGATCGGGGCAAGAGACAAGGAGATCCTCCAGCATATCGCAGAAAATTCGTGATTGACTATTTGTTTTTTTATAAAAAAAAAAAAAAGGGAGGGAGAAATGGAAAAAGGAAAAGAAGCATAAAGCAAAATAAAACAAATATAAAGCATAAGTTCAAAGTAAACTTCCAACGATAAAAATTACCTTGGTTGGATAACATTGTTATAAACACAAGGTATTAGATCTGTTTCGCAGTGATGACAACACCTTATGAAGCTACGATAAGGTGTATTATATTTGTTGTATAATTCTGTGATTCTTCTTGGTACATATCGACTCCATTCACTTTGAGGAATAGGCTCACGGCAGACAGGACAGGTGATAAGAGTCACACTTAAACCCCATGATGACATAACCGTTTGTATGATATATCTTTTTTTGTTACAGCATTAAAAACAAAGATTCTCTTCAAAACAACAAAAACAAAAAAAATGTAACCTTTGAAAACAATCTAAACAATATTGATCTCTGCAGTACTCTAAACACAAGTCCAGTTTTGCATCAAAGCAGATGGAGCATCGATTGATAAAGTGTTCCATATCCTCATGGTCTTCATATGAACTTGAAGCAGAGGAGTCGGATTCATACATTATATATTTATTAAAGTTGTTAAGTATTAGTAAGCTTGCCTTATATTAAGGTATTAACAATAACGAGAGAAAAGAAGGTGGTGATTAAAAAAAGAAGAAAGAAGAAAGAAATATAAAAAAAAGGGAAGTTGACTTCATTTTGGACTGCAGCAAGTTGGGCCATGTGATAAAAAAGTTTAGATAAATAAATAAATCATTCTGATTTAATTGAGGCACGGGCATTTCGGTTATTCTTTTCTCTTCGAGTAATTTATATTTCATTTCTCCTCTGGACTTTGATTTTTATTAACAGTAATTTACTAAATGAGTTTGTATTTCATATCTTTATCAAATAAGGTCATGTGCTCACATTATTTCTATTTTAAATTACAAAACAACGTTAACTATTCTTGTTGTAATTCAAGTTTAACAAATACAAGCCACTCCTAAAATACATTGTTGTTGTTGTTATTGTCAACAATTGAAAGTGTGTGAATTGATGATAGAAATATAGGTTTAGGGGATGAGCAACAAGACACGAAGTTGTACAACAAAAGAATGCAGTTGGTTTTGACGTCTCCTTAAAACCTAAACGCCCCCTCTCTCCTTATTATATATAAAGTGCCACTCCCTTTTATTTATTTTTTCAATCTTCTTTTATATACTAAAATATATATTTTTAAATTGTAATCTTTTAATAATACCAACATTTGATGAGTAAAAGTGGATTTCAACCAAAAGATGCTCGAGCTGTGAGCCTTTATCAAGATTTGGATGATGATTTATTTCAAGAACACACGGGCAAAAAAATGAGAACTGGGACACAGGCATTAGTTGAATTCTTAAAAACAACAAGTCCGGAAGAGTTTCAACGTAGCCCAGAGAGATCCGTCAATAATCTGTTTTCAAGAATTAGAAAAACAAAGAGACCGCCACCCTCTACACCTTCATTATCCGTACGCTCTGTTCCTTCAAGTACAAATTCACTCCCAGCAACATTATCTACTATAACTCCTTCTTATCAAGGTAGTGAAGTTGGTCCTTTTGCCCCCAAAAAAAACTATATTGAGATCATACCACAGCAGACTGTCTCATCAAATCATACTTCTTTTGACACGGCTTCTCTACAGTCGTTTGTTCGACGTAATAATAAAACCACCTCAGATCCTATTTTACCTACAAACAAGAAACGCGAATCAAGTCTTTATAGTGCCTCTCTTTGTCATTCTACCTCAATTCGTAGTCAACTCAGTTCTCGCACCAAGTCAAGAGATACTCAACAGTCTATCAAAGCAACAGATGAATTTATAAAGTCAACACAAGGATTTGACACTATTGAATCAGCGTTGCTGAGCAGATTGGAGAGGATAAGATTAGTGGATGAGGAATTACCAAGCGATAAAGTGGCCACTGGTTTGGCTGCTGAACATATAAGAGCACTTGGTTTTACTCAACCTGAACCAGCCGTCAAAGAAAAGATCAAGGTACGTCACATGCAGGTCCAAACCGAAGACCAGTTACTGGAAGAAAAAAAGACACCTGTCCCAGAAAAGACTGTCCACTCAACATCAAGACCTATATCTACATCACCTACCCTTTCTGAAGAGCAAAAGAGAACTAGAAGAGCTGAAGCAGCACTGGAAGAGGCCTTGGATCACTTTGAAGTGGTTTCAGGTCTTGCTTATATGAAGCTACGTGAATTATGGGAAGAAAAAGTAAGATGGGAAAATGCCTATCTTGAACTAAGAGAACGACGTATGGATCAAAAACAGTATCCCTGCCCGCAAGACTATTGCAAGGAAGAGGATGAAGAGGATGAACTTGGATTATCAGAGTTTCCCTGCAGTGAGATGTAATCAAATAAAGAAAAGCCATTGTTAGTCACGTGTAGTGCCTTAATCATGTGTGCTTATAACAAGCATAAACAGCCTTTTATTTTATTATTATTGTTATTTCCTTTCTTTTTATTTTATTTTTAAATACTGTCCTTGGGCTGACCTTATAGAGTGTGCATATAAAGAGTTTTTTTTTCTTCTTTTTTTTTATATATATTTTATATATACAATGGGGCAGTCACCATCTGTGGAGAGACATGACAATGCTTCCACTCGTACATTGCACTCATCCGTTCACTCAAATCGTCCAATGACTTTTTTTAGAAGAATATCCCACCGTCTTCACAACAGTCACCCTCGTTTTGGTAGGAATAGACCTACTCAAGGAGCAGGCTCTACCACTTCTTCAGTGCGCCGTGCGACACAAGAAGCGGCTCGAGCTGCTGTGGCTGTGACGGGCCCAAATATGCTTTATCACTATCAACATCCTGTGAATGAAAGTAGTACAACAGCTACTTCAGATACTTCAACGGATGGGCGACCTATGTCGTTACATACACTACTTAATAGACAAAGAAACAGTGATGTTGCTTCATTATCGGAATCTGAACAACAATTATTAAGTAGTGGTGTTTCGGTTATCACACTTGCTCAGTTACAATCCTTACTACGTTCACAAGGAGTAGCAACAAGTCACGATACTAACAACACACCACCTTCCTCAACACCAGGATGGGTTAGTGTTGTATTACTTGGCTACTTGGCTCAATTACAGCAACAACAGCAACAACAACAACCACTACAACCACAACAGCCTCAACGGCAACAGCAAACACAACAGCCAAGTTTAGAGGAAGATGACTTATTACCGCCCAATCTTCCTTTCGTTAGACTACGACGACCTCGCTCAGGCGAATCAACCTCTTCATCCACAGATACCATTCGATCTATGCCCCTTTCCACTCGCTCTATGCCACTTTCCACCCGTTCCGCTCGTTCTAACCGTTCTACCCATAGTTCACAATATCAGCATCGCATTCAACCAGAAACTTCACTCATTTTTATTCTTCATAGCACACAAGTGCTGCAGGCACTCTCTTCTCTCTCTGATAATCCCAGTTATGAAGATCTTTTAATGTTGGGCTCTATATTAGGTCAGGCTAGGGCACCCACCACCACACAGGCTGCTGTGGATGAGGCCATTCCTGCCACCCAATGGTCAGAAACCACCCAAAAAGAACTAAAAGGAACCGAGCAATGTCTTGTATGCTTGGATGAATTTGTGCTTAAACAAGCAATACGTATATTAAAATGTCGTCATGTGTTTCACAGAGAATGTGTGGATAGGTGGTTATGCGAGTCACATAATTCATGTCCAGTGTGTAGAGGTGTCCCAGTTTCCTGAAACAGTTTAGTGGAAAGATGGAAAAAAACTCAACCTTTTTCCACCCCGCAAAAACCATATTTCTTTTTTAGTTTTTTCTGTTAATCCACCAATAAAGCACTGCTAATATTCATTTGCATAAGTTCATCAATCTTATAAATATCACCCATTTCTTTATCAGTTTTTTTATTACTAATTTATTTTTAAACTTTAATTATTTTCTATTTAAATATTATAACAACAACAAATGACTATTGCAAAATCTAATGAAAAGGTGTTGAATATCAACAACATGAATCCTCTTATTAAGAATATGGAATATGCTGTTAGAGGTCGTCTTGCTATCCGAGCAGAGGAAATTAAAGACCAATTAGCCCAAGGCCAGAAATTTCCTTTTGACACTGTTGTCAATTGTAATATTGGCAATCCACAGCAGTTAAACCAGGCACCTATTACTTTTTTCCGACAGGTACATATTTTATAAAAGTTTATTTTTGGTTTTTATTTATTTATTTATTTATATCACTAGGTTGCTTCCCTTTGTGACAATACTGATTTACTTTTGGAAAAGAATTACCCTCTTGTATCACAACTCTATCCAGTCGATACCATCGAACGTGCTAGTACTTTAATGAAATCCATTGGCAGTGTTGGTGCCTACTCTCACTCTCAAGGAATTCCTGCTATTCGTAAAACAGTCGCTAATTTCTTATACGAGCGTGATGGCTATACTACCGATCCCAACAATATCTTTTTGACACAAGGTGCCTCCTCTGGTGTCCAAACTCTTCTTTCCATCATGACTGAAGACAAGAATACAGGCATTATGATTCCAATTCCTCAATATCCACTCTATTCTGCCTCACTTGCTCTCTATGGTGCTACCCCAGTCAACTACTACCTTGACGAAGAAACTGGTTGGAGTCTCAATGTAAATGATCTTACCGATGTTATCACTAGTGCCCGAAAGCACGGTACCGAAGTCAGAGCCTTGGTCATCATTAATCCCGGAAATCCCACAGGACAATGCTTAACTGCTGATAATATGCGTGATATCCTTACTTATTGCTATAACCAGCGAATTGTGCTCTTGGCTGATGAAGTATACCAAACCAATATCTATGAACCCGAGCAGCGTCCTTTTATTAGCTTCAAGAAGGCATTGATGGATCATCCTGATAGACAAGTGAGAGAAAATGTTGAGCTTGTCTCATTTCATTCCATCTCAAAGGGTATGATTGGTGAGTGTGGTCGTCGTGGTGGTTACTTTGAAGTGACCAACTTTGACCCAAAGATTGTTGAGCAGCTCTACAAGATGTCCTCTGTGAATCTCTGTCCCAATATCCATGGTCAGATACTTGTTGACTTGATGTGCAATCCTCCTCGTCCTGGTGATGCATCTTATGAAACATATACCAACGAAATCGAGGAAATCTACAACTCCCTTCGTCGTAGATCCAAAAAGCTGGAGAATGTATTTAACCGCATGGAAGGTGTCACATGTCAGCCTGCTCAAGGTTCTATGTATCTCTTCCCCCATGTACGTCTGTCCAGAAGAGTCGTTCAAGAAGCTGAAAGACTTGGTATTGCTCCTGATGCTTACTATTCCCATGCCATGTTGGAAGCTACAGGTGTTTGTGTTGTCGCAGGCTCAGGATTTGGCCAAAAAGACGGTACTTGGCACTTTAGATCTACCTTTTTACCTGAAGAAAGATTGTTTGATCAATTCTGTGCTAGTCTTGAAAGGTTCCATGCTCAGTTTTTAAAAGATTATCGTGATTAATCTTTTTTGTAAAATCTACTTATTTCTTTCTTTCTTTATTTGTAAATATTATTATACCAAACTTTATAAAATAAACTTTTTATTATTTATTGTAAATGGAAAACAAATACGTCACATTATCGCAAGACAAAAGAATTGCTGATCCTTTAGTAAGAGTGATTCGCCATTTGGGCTCCATTTCACCTTTCTAACATTAAAATCGGCTAAAAGATAAAGAAAAAACCACAAGGTTAATACCATAATAACAACTCATTTCAATATTGTCTCTTACATGTTGGTACTTTTATTTGCCGAATATCAGTCTCTTCCGGTCCAAGCTGAACCTCTTCTATTGTAGTGGAGTCACTAACTATAGCCAAGTAATTATAATGAGGATGCCATATCGCCTGTCGAACTGGTTGCAATAGCTTTATAATGGTATGACATTTGAGAGTTGTTGTATTCCATATCCAAATCACATTGGGCATATTATCTTTTTTTTTTTTTTTTTTTTTTTTTTTTTTTTTGAGAGTTGTTGTATTCCATATCCAAATCACAGTGACCAATGTTTGCATTTTACTTTAAAGTTACCATTTTTTGAGAACAAATAGAGTCCATCCTCACTAAATTGACAGGCACCTATCCCCATTTTTGGATTAGGTACATTCTTTTCAGGTTTTTGAGATATCAAATTGAATGGTCTTCTCGAGATTAAACGACCTAGTTATTTTGTTATTTCCATCTCCCATCTGTTTTAACTCTACAGAAACTTACAACCAACATCTGGTTCCAACGTGGGTGTAGCTGTTGGCGGTAGTTTATATTCTTCAACCAGTCTCTATATTTAAGTTTAATGGAAAAATGTAAAACCGCAGCCTTTTTTTTTTTTTTTTTTTTCCTTTTTACCATATTGTCATCATGACTTAGCAAACTGGGATGGTTTAAAATGGTAATTAATTTCCAGGACGTAGTAGATAGCAAGTGTACCTAACAAATGTCATTGGTAAAATACAAATAAGATTAAAGTTGAATGAAATCACAACTTACCGTCTGATCATAGTTTGCCACTGCTAGTATTTGTATACTTGTGTTCCAAGACACTGTCTTTATGCCTAGACCATACTTATATCCACTATAACTAGTTAGTCTTCTACCATCTAATGCATAGACCCATACGTTGTGCTTATATAAGATAATAGAAAAGTAAGGTACTTTATCCTTCAATAGTACTCTATCAACAACTTACATATAAGCAATTGTCCCATACAGCAATAGCTAAGCTGTCAGGTGACCATTTGATATTCTCTAAATCTACAGTTTCAAGTTCTATTTTCTGGTAAAAAAGAACAGGTTTTAATGACATAAACACACTTATTCTAATGTTCTATTTTACCTGCATCAATACAAACGAATTAGAATAAAAGCTTAAATACTCTTTTCCATTCTGTGCCTGCACAATGGCAGTGTATTTCATATTTGGACTTTTCTCGATACCTTTTTTACATTGAAATCAGATTTATGTCATTGTTACATTTTTATTAGTGCTTGTATACCTTTATTGGCATATTTCAAGTGCTCAATATATTCCATTTTCTTGCTTTCTATATCCCAAATAGATAACCTAAGCTAATGATTTGATGGCTTAATTTATTTTGTTGTTGCTCTTATTTCTTATTTTAGAGCTTACAAATAGTTCACTTGTACATATAATAGCACTAGAATTAGAATTCCATTGAATGGAAGTGATGCCAAAACCTGTATCCTTGATTACAGCTGTAAAGTCCATATCTGTAATAGACCAGATCTGGATTCTAGCTGTTTCGTAATTCAAGGCAAGAATGCAGGTTGAATCAGGAGACCATTGAATGAAATCAATGGGTTTCTGATTGTGTTGAACTGCTACAATCCCAAGTTCTGCTGTATTGTGTCGAATGACAAGACGATTATCGATTGCATTAGCTAGCCATTTCTCATCGGGCGATATCTTGCTTTGATAAAATGAATGTTTATATAAATTACTATAAATGATATCCATTGATGAAAATAATAGTAATAGTACGAATAAGACACGAAAGAAAACGCATGTTTTGATTTTTTTTATCTGTGTGACGCTCTTTTCAGTGCCAAATTGTCAATCAAAAGCCATTTGAATAAATATACGCCTAAAAGAAGTTGTGTTTGTAGTGTTTAAGCCAGCACAAGAACGTATACGTAGTGTAAATCTGAGAAGGACACAAAATAATAATGCAAAAAGATCAATGTTGAATACGGAGCAGCCTAAAAACTTACAAGTTTAACTAGGAAAAAGAGTCAATCTCACCAAACTACACTGTGACCCTATTTAATGCTTATAATAATTGAGGTATTCTGTGATATATTTTTAACAATGATGTTCCTGAAATTTTAACTTGGTGTTTCGAAAGGTCTCTTCTAAGTGAGATTTTGGTGTATTTTCTTGTGAATAAAACCACAATGTCTTGTTATCCCATAACGACACATAAACAAATAGGTTCTAAGCTAACGTAAGCCTAAAGTAAGAGTGTTTAGTACCTTTAAGAGCATTAATGACTGCTTCATACAAGTGCAATGCACTGCAATGGCCTTAGAAGAGGTGCCGGACCGAGCTGATCACATGATTGACACCGTAGTTTGTTTATTTTTCTTTTTTTTTTTCTTTGTAAAATAAAAGACCACTTTCTTCTCTCGTATATATATTTTGTGAATATATATACAAAATGGATCATTTTGAGGATGTCTCTACACCAGATGATTTTCGCTTCTTAGAATATGCTGCAGACACGCAGTCCTCTCAATATGATTATGATGGATTCACTCAGACGCCCAAAGCGGATCATGAACCTGACCCCGATCTCTCACTTCAGTCACTCTCACTTAATGATAAAGTAGATCAAGACGATAGCACACCTATTAGTCGTTCCACCGAATTTGAGTTTGAAGATACAGATGATTTCAACGACTTGAATCAACAAGAGGAGGAAAAGGATTTACCTGCTCATGCCTGTCGTTATTGTGGTATTCATTCACCTGCTTCAGTTGTGAAGTGTGTTACATGTGACCGATGGTTTTGTAATTCAAGAGGAAACACCTCTGGTTCACATATTATCAACCATTTAGTACGCGCCAAACACAAGGAGGTATGTCTCCACCCTGAGTCTCCTTTGGGAGACACTGTGTTAGAGTGCTACAACTGCGGTTGTCGTAACGTCTTTTTATTGGGTTTTATTCCAGCCAAGAGTGACACTGTCGTAGTCTTACTCTGCAGGTATATTAAAAAAAAAAAAGGATGGATTTGTTTGAAATGACCTGTTATTGATTTATTTCGATATTAGACAACCATGTGCCGCGGTACCTTCTTCCAAGGATATGAATTGGGATACCACTCAGTGGATGCCATTGATTGATGATCGTTGTTTCTTGACTTGGTTGGTCAAAATTCCCTCTGAACAAGAGCAACTCCGTGCAAGACAAATCACAGCTCCTCAGATTAATAGATTGGAAGAGTTGTGGAAGGAGAATGGTGAAGCAACCTTGGAAGATCTTGAGAAACCAGGTGTGGATGATGAACCTCATCCGGTATTGTTAAGGTAATGAAAATGTGGTCAATGAAAGCGAAGAATGTTTAAAATACTTAAATGTATTTCATTGCATAGATATGAAGATGCTTATCAATATCAGAATATCTTTGGTCCATTGGTTAAAATGGAGGCAGATTATGATAAGAAATTGAAGGAATCTCAGGTATGTTGGTTAAAGACAGAGAATAATGTTGGTTTCTTGGTTATTTATCTTATTTTGAATAATACACACATAGACTTGCGATGATATTGTTGTGCGTTGGGATGTTGGTCTTAACCAAAAGAACATTGCTTGGTTCTATTTCCCAAAGTTGGAAATGGGTGAGATTAAACTGGCTGTGGGTGATGAACTACGCTTAAGATACAGAGGCGAGTTGCATGATGCTTGGGAGGGAGCGGGTCATGTAATCAAGATTCCCAATAACGTAAGTGATGAAGTGGCATTGGAATTGAAACGCGGTGGAAGGGTACCTGTCGATTGTACCCATAACTTCTCTGTGGATTTCGTTTGGAAATCAACTAGTTTTGATCGTATGCAGTCCGCCATGAAGACTTTTGCTGTTGATGAGACGAGCGTAAGTGGTTACATTTATCACCGTCTGTTGGGTCATGATGTCGAACCTCAAGTATTAAAGACACAAATGCCAAAGAGGTTAGTATTTTGTTTTGTTATATCGTTATTATGTTTTGACTAATTCATTGTGGGGTGGGATTATTAGATTTTCTGCACCCAATTTGCCTGAACTAAATCACTCCCAAGTCTATGCAGTTAAATCTGTACTCCAAAAACCTCTTTCCTTAATCCAGGGACCTCCTGGTACCGGTAAAACCGTCACTTCTGCATCTATTGTCTATCACTTGGCAAAGATGAACCCAGGTCAAGTTCTTGTTACTGCACCATCTAATGTTGCTGTTGATCAACTTGCCGAAAAGATCCATCATACAGGTCTTAAGGTTGTTCGTATCACTGCCAAATCGAGAGAAGAGCTCGATTCACCTGTTTCATTCTTGACTCTTCACGAGCAAGTGCAGAATAACGATACTAATGTTGAATTACAAAAGCTGATTCATTTGAAGCGTGATCAAGGTGAATTGAGTGCTTATGATGAGAAGAAATACAAGGCTTTGAAGAGAGCTTGTGAAAAGGAAATTTTACAGGTAATTTAATTAGATGCCTTTTGGATAAAATTGTTCGTTACTGACATATATATATGTATGTAGAATGCTGATGTTATCTGTTGTACAAGTGTGGGTGCTGGTGATCCTCGTGTTTCTCGCCTGAGATTCCGTACCGTATTGATTGATGAAGCCACCCAAGCCTCTGAGCCTGAATGTATGATTCCTCTTGTTCTTGGCTGTAGACAGGTCGTCCTTGTTGGTGATCACCAACAGTTGGGTCCTGTTATTATGAATAAGAAGGCAGCCCGTGCTGGTCTTTGTCAATCCCTCTTTGAAAGATTGGTTATTCTTGGTATTCGTCCTATCCGTCTTCAAGTTCAATATCGTATGCATCCTTGCTTATCTGAATTCCCAAGTAATATGTTTTATGAAGGTACCCTTCAAAATGGTATCACCACTCAAGAACGTATTCGAAAGAACGTTGACTTTCCTTGGCCTGTACCTGAGACTCCCATGATGTTCTACGTAAATCTTGGTAACGAAGAAATTTCTACTTCCGGAACCTCTTACTTGAATAGAACAGAGGCATCCAACTGTGAAAAGATTGTAACCCGTTTTATGAAATCTGGTATTATGCCCTCACAGATCGGTGTCGTAACACCTTATGAAGGTCAGAGATCTTACATCGTTCAATACATGCAATTCAATGGATCCCTTCGCAAAGATCTATACAAAGAAATCGAGGTGGCTAGTGTGGATGCTTTCCAGGGCCGTGAAAAGGATTACATCATTCTTAGTTGTGTCCGTTCCAATGAACATCAAGGTATTGGTTTCTTGAGTGATCCCCGTCGTCTTAATGTCGCCCTTACTCGTGCAAAATATGGTGTTGTTATCCTTGGTAATCCCAAGATTCTTAGTAGACACCCCTTATGGCATCATTTATTGGTCCACTACAAGGAAAAGGGATGTTTGGTTGACGGTGCCTTGAATAATCTTCGTGTCTCCATGATTCAGTTTAATCGCCCAAGAAAGGTATACCGCAAGGATGATAAGTTCCGTCAAGGCTTGGCACACCAGGTTGATGCTAGAGAGGCCTTTGCTAGACCCCCAATGCCCAATGAAACTCGTCGTGGTGCCAAGGGCTACGGCCAAGAATTTATGCAAACGCACGATCCTATTGGTTATATCCCATCTGATTTAAGTTCTTTACCCAACTCTCAATTCAGTATTCCGTTCATTCCTTCAGCTAGTGGTCCTTTCACCCAAGATTTATCGCAGTCTAGTGTCTACAACCGTAAAAATAAGCGACAAATGGACGATGGCTTCTCCAGCTCACAACCTTATGTACCTGGCTCGTCTACATTTGCCAACCATGCTATGAGCTGGCAACAGCCAGGCGCTTCTCAAAACCTTTACAGCAGTCAATCATCCATTGGCTTGGCGCTTTCCCAAAGTGATCGCTTGCGTATGATGAGTGATTTGGCCAGTCAAAATAACAGCAATCTTATGAGTCAAGACAGTGTTTCCTTCAACTATGACGACTATAAATCTCAAGACGTTAATTCTTTGATGAGTCAAGACTTTGATATTCGCAGTCAGGCAAGCCAATCTTTTACTCAATTTTAAACCTTTGTATTTGAAATTGATGAAAGAAGCTTGTTCCAAAAAAAATGGAAAAGCTGTGGAGAAAAAAAAATTAAGAGAGAGGAGGGGATGGAACCCCTTTTTATATCAAATGTATCTTAACACCAACAAGTTTGAAAATCAAGCAAAAAAGAAAGACCAAGAAAAAATAGATCCTTTTTATCTTGAGTTTTACCCTCTTCTTTTGTTAAAAACATAAATAAACTTATTCAAACTATTTGGAGACAAAGGGTTCATTCTCCTTTATTTGTAAAGCCTAAACCCCATCGAATGATCTCTCTACCACCTTTTTTTTTTCGCTGTTCTTTTTAAAAATAAAAATTTGATTTTTCTATTTTAATATAAACCTACGTACTCGACTCTTTTAAATTAAATTCCAAACATATGGTTTGAATAGCACTAGAATACAATAAAGAAAGTATAAATGGCTGTCTTGATATCTAGTATCAAATTATTAAGAGAGCA
>MU622417.1:52244-78808 GCA_025399235.1 Backusella circina FSU 941
CTTTTAAATCTTATGGTTCTTTTTACTAGCGGAGGGCGCGAATTGTGTAATTTTTTTTTTTTTTTTTTTTTTTTTTTTTTTTTGACCTTAGTTCATTTTCAATAGGTACCGTACTTCAAACGCTGTGTGTGTGTATTATCACACCGTCTTACTTACACGGTGTTATACCTTTGGAATAGTAAAGATGAAAAAGAAGTGATATAAGCGTAGCGTTCCATAAAGATAACTGAACGCAAGTCAAACCAACAAGAAGGAAAAATTAACGAAGATGAAAAAGGTAGATAAAAATAATAACAACGATGATAATAACGAACATTTATCATCTTTAAAAAAAAAGAAGAAAAGGTAAGAATAATCTGCCATATAAGGTAATAACAGTATGAAAATAATCAGTTTTTCGTGGTGTGTCGACAGTCTGAGCATTGGCATAACGATAACTGAAGGATTAAACAGAGTTCCCGTAAAGTAGTTTTTCATGTAACCATGATAGACTCAATAAACATTGTGTCACGTAGATAACATTAAATGCGGTTTCTTAAATGTAAATTTATCTTTTTACTAAGTATTCGCTTTTTTTTTCTTTTTTTTTTAGCTTCTCCGTCAAAACGAGACCAAAAAGAACTAGTCAAGAACAACTTATATAAGAAATAATTTAATATAAAATCTCGTGAAAAAAAGCAAGAACAACAAAAACTATTTTCCACAGTGTTCATTGCGACACCTAAGACTCCTATACCTTCTAGGACACCTTACACAACTCGATTTTTCAAAATCGAGTCTGCTGGTTAAGTATACTAAATAAACGGACTAAACTAAACTACCTGTTTTTAGGAACTTTATGCAAAAGCATTGCTACACTTAAACCATTATCATGAGTGTCACAAACACTTAAATTTATTACCTTAATGAGAGTAATATTCAATATAGACTTTTTTTTCTTTTAAATTTAACACTAGTATTATATCCCATCTGGTATTTTTATTTTTAAGCATCCAAATCCTGGGCTCAACCTATACTAGTAATATATATAAAGAAAGTATACCGATGTTTGTTCTTTGATAGCACTGTAGTTATGAGACGGTGAGTCGAGATACCACTATTAAAAGGTTCTGCTGGTTCTATTAATTATCTCTGGAGATAAAGCCTTACACTAACTAGAATACATGTCTATCACTAGTAAGAAAGCAAAGTTGTAGAAAATTACCATTATTTCGTAGAAACCGTCTATTAGGAAGACCTCTTAGAAACTTAATATATCAAAAGGGCCTTTCATTTTCCAGTTGTGCGTTGAAAATTCAGTCTAAATAGGAATAACAATCATTACGATTTTTTTTTTCGGGATACTACAAAGTTGACAAACTCTGATAAGATAGACTAGGTAGAATGTAACTTTTGTAGATATTCTTGATTAGAACAACTTTATTAATCATCTTGAGAATTTCCTTAACATAATAGCTGGAAAAAAAATTATTTTTTATTTATTGTCATTCGGACGTGCTAATTTTCCATTCAGAACATGTGTGTACGACATGAATGTGATTTCCCTTTGTCAATATTAATGATAATATTAGTTTGGGGTTTCAAAAGGACTGGTTTTATTTAACAAACAATAAGAGAAACAAACATATGCACCGATATTAAAGCCTAGTATGTATATATGGGAATCTTGCGCCATATAAAGAAATAATAAAAGCATAATTTACGTAAAGTATTCCTAGAAGTCTATTTTTTTTTGTCTTTCAGTTTGTTTATTTCTTGGGTGTATTGTAAAAAGAAAAAGAAAATCTTATTGATATAACTGACACGTCTTAAAATCTCGTATAAGGAAAGTGGAGAATAAATTAAGTAAGAAATGCCTCATCTGCATCGGCAGACTCTCATTAGCTAACCTGTTATAGATACTTTATTGGTATTCGTTGTCATTATCCCGAAGATACATACTCATCAATAATATAATCATGTTCGCGAATGACATAGGCCAATAGTTTATATAACAATGACCTACTCGTTGCATTGACTTGGTTTCAAAAAAAAAAAGTAATGTTTCACAAGGTTTGTCGATCACTTGGTGTTTAAAAAAAAAACTTTAGAGTCATCAGAAGAGGTATTTATAATCTCTCTATTTTTGTTTCTCACTTATACTCTGATGATACAAAATATAATAATTACTATGTATATTCTACAGACTTGATTATGATATTCGGAAATCCTTTAATCCAATTTATCTAACAGAATACTATAAAACAAAAGCAATTCCTGTGTGTTGTCAAATACACGGCTTCCATTAAAGGCAAAAAATTACCGTTTTGCATGAACGCATGTGGTTAAATGTCTTGGAAATCTAAACCTTTTTCCTTAAAAAAATTGCTTAGCTTTTTTTTTTTTTATTAAAAAAAAACTATAGAACTTTCCCTCATAACGATATGATCAAAATTCAATCCATCTATTCTATATCCTATGTTAAAGTACGAAGATCCTTTACTTCATGTAAAGTTTTACCAATGTCGGTTTTTCAATCCTTTTCCAGGAATTCTTTAACAACTTAGACATAAGTAGATCCTGTTTTTTTTTTTTCCTCGTTTTATTATTTCACTACTTCTTATTCTTAATTTCTCGACAAGTCTATCAGATATTCCAGTTTAGAGATGTCCCAGCTTGATATTTCAGAAAAGACAGTTGCCTCTGTCGATACAAATATTAATGAAGTCAAAGTGGATATGCGTGATACACTGACCACACCGCATAACAATCCTAATAATCCCTTTGCCTTCACACCAGATCAGCTCGCAGCATTACATGATCCAAAAAACATAGAGCTTCTACACACATACGGTGGCTTAAAAGGTGTAGCTCGAGGTTTACATACAAATATACACAGTGGACTTGTTCCAAACACTGTGCTAGATAAAAACATTCATCTAAGCAGCATCACTTCGGATGTTGAACTTTGTACAGAAGAAAAAGGCACAGATACACTTCACATTGAAAACATATCACCCGAAAACCTGGATCCTACCAAAACCCAAATAGATGGTCCTTTTGCTAAACGAGTTGAGATCTTTGGTGCTAACGTGTTACCGCCTGCAAAAGTGAAAAATATATTTCAACTCATGTGGATGGCTTTTAAAGATAAAACACTTGTATGATTGATTGAATTATTTTTTATTTTATTTTTTTTTAAAAAATAACTTATTCTTTTCATTTTAATATCAATAGATACTATTGGCTATTGCGGCAGTGGTTTCACTTGCGGTCGGTCTCTACGACGATATTGCACAGCCAGAGTATGACGCGAACGGCAACAAAATGGCCGGTGTAAAGTGGGTTGAAGGTGTCGCTATTATTGTTGCCATTGTTATTGTTGTACTTGTCGGAAGTGTTAATGATTTCCAAAAGGAGAGACAATTTCAAAAGTTGAATGCAAAAAAAGAAGATCGTCTTGTTAAGGTAGATTGATATTTATATGTTTACCCTTATCTTGTGAATGTAATTTTGACATCATTTCCTTATCCAGGCAACAAGAGATAGCACTACAAGTCTTATCTCCGTCCATGATATACAGGTGGGAGATTTACTTCATTTAGAACCTGGAGATATTGTTGCTGCAGATGGTATCTTTATTGAAGGCCATAATGTACGTTGTGATGAATCTGCTGCTACTGGTGAATCAGATGCCGTCCACAAACAAACTTTTGAGGCATGTTATAAACTCTATTCACAAAAAGAAGAGGATTCAAAGGCTCAGTCTCTCTCTGCTGATGTTACATCTCCTAAAAGTGACGGATCATCTAAATACTATAACACCAAAAAATCAACTGCAAGAGAGTCAAGATCACTTCCAGATCCGTTTATCATCTCTGGCTCTAAAGTTGTTGAGGGCGTTTGTACCTATCTTGTAACTGGAGTTGGTGTCAATTCGTACTATGGACGAACCATGATGGCACTGCGCACAGATAATCAGACCACTCCTCTCCAAGAAAAGCTGAATGGTTTGGCTTCAATGATCGCTAAACTTGGTTCGGCTGCTGGTCTTCTTATGCTTATTGTACTTTTAATTCGTTACTTTGTAAGCTGGAGATATGGTATCCCTACTGAAGCTACTGTTATTGTGCGACAAATCATGGATATTTTAATAGTTGTTGTTACCATTGTTGTTGTAGCCGTACCCGAAGGACTTCCCCTTGCAGTTACATTGGGTAAGTTATTTTTTTTTTTTAAAAAAAAAAAGAAAATGATGATCGCCTTTATTAATCTCACAAACATAATTTTACTATTGACTTTACGTCTATAGCACTTGCTTATGCTACTCAACGTATGCTAAAGGATAATAATCTTGTTCGCGTTTTGGCAGCATGTGAAACTATGGGAAATGCTACTACTATCTGTTCCGATAAGACGGGTACACTTACGCAAAACAAAATGACTGTTGTTACTGGTACTTTGGGAACCTCTTTCCGGTTCATGCATGAAGCCCCTACCGATCGCGATGATATCCATGATATGAGCACTGTTTCCGAAAAGGTACCAAAGCCTATCCTGTCTCTTCTTCATCAAGGCATTGCTATAAACACGACGGCTTTTGAAGGTGCTGATGAAAATGGTACTCCATGCTTTATTGGAAACAAAACAGAAACTGCTTTACTGGCCCTCTCCAAGAACCTTGGTGCAGAAGATTACAACACATTGCGTAGTCGCTGGAAGGTAGAGCAAGTGCTTCCATTTAGTTCTGAACGAAAGGCTATGGCAACGATCATTAAAATACCTCATCCTACAGATCCTGCCAGATTTATCTATCGTGCTCATGTTAAGGGTGCCTCCGAACTTCTTGTGGAAGAATGCAATACTATTATTACCCTAAACACTGAAAAATACAAGTCACAGACTGATGCTGATGATGTCCAAATACGATCGTTAACGACAGGTGATCTTGATCGCATTGGAAGAATCATCCAAAGCTACGCTACACGTAGTCTTCGTACTATTGGTATTGCCTACCGAGATTTTGATAGCTGGCCACCTTATGCAACTAACAAAGCCACTGGTTCAAACAATGAAGAGGAAGATGGAGAAGAAATCGAAATTTCATATGAAGATATAATAGATGGTAAAGGCCTTACCTTACTTGGTATTGTTGGTATTGAAGATCCACTTCGACCTGGTGTCAAAGAAGCTGTCAAGACATGCCAGCAGGCAGGTGTATTTGTCCGCATGGTTACAGGTGATAACGTTGTAACTGCTAAAAGTATTGCAAAGCAATGTGGTATCTATACAACAGGAGGTATTGTCATGGAAGGTCCTGTGTTTCGCAATTTGCCTTCGCATGAAATGGATGCTATACTCCCTCGTCTACAAGTTCTTGCAAGATCTAGCCCTGAAGACAAGCAAATATTGGTTGGCCGACTTAAGGAACTCGGTGATATCGTTGCTGTTACTGGAGACGGAACTAACGATGGACCTGCCTTGAAACTTGCAGATGTTGGATTTTCCATGGGTATTGCTGGTACCGAGGTTGCAAAGGAAGCTTCGAGTATTATCCTTATGGACGACAACTTCTCTAGTATTGTACGTGCTATTATGTGGGGACGTTGTGTTAATGATGCTGTTAAGAAATTCCTTGAGTTTCAACTCACTGTCAATGTCACTGCCGTCATTCTTACATTTATATCTTCGGTAGCAAGCTCTGAACAAAAATCCGTTCTTACTGCGGTTCAGCTATTATGGGTTAACCTTATTATGGATACATTTGCAGCATTGGCTCTCGCTACTGATCCACCTACTGAAGAACTTCTTCAACGAGGACCCGAGCCTCGATCCTCTCCTTTGATTACATTCAAGATGTGGAAAATGATCATTGGACAAGCCATCTTCCAAATTGTTGTCACCATAGTCTTGCTTTACAGTGATATTCTCCATTATGAGCCCAATGATCCAATTCTTCAGACCATTGTTTTCAATACATTTGTGTTTTGCCAGATATTTAATGAAATCAATTGTCGCCGTATTGATTCCCATCTCAACGTATTCCACAATATTCTATCCAACCAATTTTTTATATTTATCTTTTTCCTTTGTGTTGCCCTTCAAGCAATCATCGTCAATTTCGGAGGTGCTGCTTTTCAGGTTACAAAAATTGACGGTGTTGCATGGGCAATCTCTATCGGTATTGGCTTGCTTGCGCTTCCGATTGGTGTGATTATTCGTTTAATACCTGACAACGCACTCAGTTTTGTCTTTTTCTTTAATCCTGAAGCTCGTAAACGTTACCTTGGAGGAGGACAAGATGATGGTGCCTTACCTACTATTTATATGGCTGGTAGTGAACGTATTGCTTGGAATAATAACGATGTACAAAAGGGTATGAGTAAAGAGGGACAACCAGGAGAGAAAAAGAGTAGCCGTAAATCGTCCATTGCTGCCTCTGTTGTATTACCAACTATGATTGCTACTGCGTGGATTCCCCAATACCAGGAATCAGATCCCAATTATGAGGAAAGGAGACAAAGCTCGGTCCTTTCCACCGGTTCTCTTATTTATTAAAATAATTATTATATTTTATGTGTGTATATATATGCTTTTTTTTAAAAAAAAACGTGATATAAGTTAATAATAATAAAAATAGATAGTTTCAACATCAATTAAATATATGTTACTTTTTTTTCTAATATACTTTGAAAGTGTCCTTTATTTATGAAATATCATTATTACTACCTTTTTTGACATGTGTATCATTGTTTCTAAAAAAATATATAACCCTTCTCATGTCATTTCCCTTTAAGGAATCTAAGCCAATTGCTGTGTTTAGTTTTGACGTATGACTTTGTTTTTTTTACTAGTTTTTTTTTGCATGGTAAATGAAATCGGAAAGTGTTCCGTTATATTTCTTTTTCTCTCTCTCTTTCTTTCTCTCTTCTTTTTTTTTCAACTATTACGCACTTCTATTATTGTATCCAAATATATAAAGCATGTCAAACAATATTAAAGTTGTTTGTCGTTTTAGACCACAAAACTCTTTAGAAATTAAGGAAGGAGGTACGCCTATCATTGATATAGATGAAGGAGGAACACAGATTGGTTTAAAGGTAACAATAATCAATATAAAAAAGTTTTTTTTTTTCTAAAAAAAAAAATGAAGTGATATTAACAGACCTATATATTTTTTTAATCAAAAGGGAAATGATTTCCAAGGCAGTTTTGCTTTTGATAAAGTCTTTGGGATGAATACACCCCAAAAAGACGTTTTTGATTACTCCATCAAGACTATTGTCGATGGTAAATGATATTAAATAAATCATCCATTGTATGCATCTACTAACATCTATCTATTTTTTTTTTAAAAACAAAACAAAACAAAACAAAAAGATGTAACAGCGGGTTATAATGGTACCGTGTTTGCATACGGACAAACAGGTTCAGGAAAGACATACACTATGATGGTACATTAATAATAATAATAAAAGCTAAAAGAACAAAAAAAGACTAAAAACTATACATGCATATTTAACTAAATGATCAACATTTATTTATTTTATTTTCTTAAAAAAAAAAAGGGCGCAAATATTGATGATGAAAACTCGAAGGGTATTATCCCACGAATTATATGCCAAATCTTTGATAGTATTATGGTGGCACCTAGTAATATGGAATTCACCGTCAAAGTGGCGTATATGGAGATTTATATGGAAAAAGTAAGAGATCTACTGAATCGTAAGTACATACAAACAAATAAAAGTTTTTTTTTTTCAAAAAAAAAAGAAATTAATTGTTCTGTCACTTTTCGTTTTAAGCTTCAAAGGACAATTTACCTATACACGAGGACAAAACACACGGAGTTTATGTAAAAGGATTATTAGAGGTTTATGTGGCTAGCGCAGAGGATGTATATCAAGTCATGAGAAATGGCGGTCAAAACCGCGTGGTTGCATCCACCAATATGAATGCGGAAAGTTCACGTAGTCATTCCATTGTTGTTATCACTATTACGCAAAAGGATCTAAATACAGGAGCTACCAAGAGTGGTAAACTTTATTTAGTGGATTTAGCTGGTTCAGAAAAGGTATAAACAACAATGCACATTACATATATACTATTGTATTGTTGAATAATTAAAAAAACGAATACTAATCGTGTGTTTAGGTCGGTAAAACAGGTGCTTCTGGTCAAACACTTGAAGAGGCCAAAAAGATTAACAAGTCACTTACTGCCCTGGGAATGGTCATTAATTCACTGACAGATGGAAAGGTAATTTATACATAAAATAAAAAAAGGTTTCAGACTAAATTATTTATATTTACATCATTTGTATGTTTCAATAACAATTATCATAAAAAAAAATAGTCAAGTCATGTTCCTTATCGTGATTCCAAATTAACACGTATTTTACAAGAATCATTGGGTGGTAATTCACGCACCACATTGATTATTAACTGTTCACCATCGTCGTACAATGAGGCTGAGACACTTTCAACATTGCGTTTCGGTACCAGAGCGAAATCCATCAAGAATAAGGCCAAGGTCAATGCAGATCTTTCACCAGAGGAACTAAAGGCATTACTGAAAAAGGTGAAATCAGAGGCTGTGACTTTCAAAACATACATTGCTGCTCTGGAGGGTGAAGTGGGTTTATGGCGCACTGGAACCACAGTTCCTGAAGAGAGATGGGTCACCATGGATAAAGTCACGAGCGGCGATTTTGCAAACATTCCTCCCGCTTCAGGTTTCAAAAGTCCTACCAACATGGTAGCATCAGATGATTTGTCGAGACCCGCTACACCTGTAGCGATCCCACTCGAAAAGGACGAACGCGATGAATTCTTGCAACGTGAAAATGAGCTCGTTGATCAAATTGCGGAAAAGGAATCTCTGCTTGTTGAAAATGAAAAACTGTTGGAGGATATGAAAGAACAGATCAGCAGCTTCAAAGAGCAGGAGACGGCTGTAACCCAAGAGAACCAGGTTATGACGACGGAGTTGAACGAATTGCGCCTTCAGTTACAGAAAATATCGTTCGAGAGTAAAGAAAATGCAATCAATGTGGAATCACTAAAAGAACTAAATAGCGAATTACTATCTGAACTGGAGGAACTCAAGAAGAACTTGATAGATATGAGAGAAAGTCAAAAACATACAGTACAGAGTGAGAAGGAGAAAAAGAAGGCAGAAAAGATGGCTCAAATCATGTCTGGATTCGAGTTACCTGCAAGTATTCTTTTTTTTGTTTCTATTTTCTAAATACTAATAATACATACATACATCTAGAATGAAATGAATGAAAAGGAAAGACATATAAGAGACGTTCTTTTAAAGTTAGAATTAGATGGAAACGGTCTAACTACCGAAGAACTCGTTTCATTACGCAACGATCTTTCCGAATCCCACAGACTTGTGGAGCAACATTCACATACAATTGAAACCCTAAGATCGGAAAAGGATACCATCCAACTCAAAAAATCCGAGCTCGAGTCCAGATTATCAACACTGGAGCAAGAGTATGAAGAACTTTTGGATAAAACCATCGCCGAGGAAGAGGCTCAAGTCCAAAAGAATGATGATATAGCTGAAACTATTTCTGCTCTAAAGGTAGCTTTTTGTTTTTTGTTTTGTACTTTGTTTGTTTATCTCGTCCATGTTAAACATATTACATGTCTAGTCGAAACTGGAGCTCCAATATTCCAGTAAACGAGAAAGTCAGCAAAGAGAGATTGATACTCTTAAAGTAGAATTAGAGAAAAAGGCAACAGAGTACTCTACCCTAACAAACGCAGTAAATGATCTCAAACTGGCGAATAATGAACTTCAGGTAAAGGAAATAATAAACAGACACAATGTATATTTAGCTGCTAAATGTTTTTACTTGTTTCATTTTTTTTTTTTTTTGCATAAAAAAAATAATAGAGTGCTCTGTCTGAAAAAACGAACAATAGAGGACCGGCTGATCTTACCGAAAAGGAAAGAGATTTGGATCGAATGAGAAAAACAATGGCACAACAGTTGGCTGATTTTGAAATCATGAAGAAGTCCCTTATGCGAGATCTTCAGGGTCGCTGTGAAAAGGTGATTGAATTAGAAATGTCATTGGATGAAACAAGAGATCAATACAATCACGTTTTGAAAACAAGCAATAATAAAGCACAGCAAAAGAAAATGGCTTTCCTTGAACGCAATCTTGAACAACTAACAAATGTTCAAAAACAGGTACAAAAAATATTTATATATGTATATGTATATATATCATTTTGTTCATCTTTTTTTTCTTTTAAAAACAAAAGCTTGTTGAGCAAAATGGATCACTTAAAAAGGAAGTTGGTCTAGCAGAAAGAAAGCTAGTAGCACGTAACGAACGAATCCAAAGTTTAGAAGCCCTCCTTGGTGACGCTCAAGAGAAACTAATGCTACAAAACCAAAAGTTCGAAGCACAGCTGCAGGCAGTGAGGGAACGTCTCGAACAAGCTAGAATTCAAAAGACCAACCAGCCTACATTGTCATTAGGTTTTGGAAGAGTGGCTCGGCCGCTTAGGGGCGGCGGTGTTCCACAAGAACCAAGTGATAGTGAAAATCGTAAATCCTGGATTGGTGGATTTATGAATGCTGCTCGATCATAGGTTTTATTAATATCATAGTTTATTGTATTCATTTAAATTAGAAACTTTTATATATATATAAAACAAAGGAAACAAAAATTCAACAGAAAACATATCATGCTATTTTCTTTCTATCAATAAATAAATCAATAAGTATATATACATATATAAGACTTGGCTTATTATTAATGTCTCCACAATAATGTTGAGCCAATCAGTCTAGTAAAGTTTTTCTTCTATCTTTTTGTTTTTTTTATCTTCTTCATAATCTAAATCTCCTTAAAAATAAACTTTTGAAAAGATGCTTGTATTTTGAGTCTATTTTTTTTTTTTTTATTAGTCTATGTCTTTTTACTATTGCCAATACACTGTTCTTTCCATTAAATATGAAATAGCATCAGATGAATCGAATTGTTGCCAACGAACAGTGTTATAGATTGTTGTTTCCATTTTTTTCATTGTCATTTTTTTTTTCCTTTTCTTTTTTCTTTACTTCAAAAAACGAAAGAGTTTCACCATGTATGATCCTCATGCTAAAGGTAGCATATATATCATAATAGAGACATATCTTCTCTCTATCCTTAACATGCTAAAATACAAACTATCTAAATTGATAACAAGATTTGAAGGAGAGAGAGAAACTTCGAAGGATTTGGGAACCTTTGCCTTATCATCCTTGTAGTTGGAGACCTGGTAAGAATCCCCTACTATTTTTGAACTTCATAAATGACCTTCTTCTCTTGTTTTTTTTTTTTTTAAAAAAAGAAAACAAATTAAACACTTTTAGTGAGAAGAACAATATACGTGTATCTTTAGAGAACTCTTTGGACAACTTTCACATCAGCGGTAGCGATGAAGTCAGTCTGCTTCAATCTACTTCTGACAATGTAGTCGATTATTGGGAGCTGTCCAATGGTAAGCACATATATACAAGGGCCATTTCACATTTTGTTCAAACTATATATATATATGTATATATAAAAGGATTATCTACACCCAACACAATCCTAAGGGACACTTTAACTTCTTTTGCATGGTCTCAGGATCTCTGGTCTCTCGGCGATACGGCCAATGCTGGTTGTCAAGATCAAGAAGACTTACCATTCACTCAAGCCATGATGAAGCAAGAAGTACCTAGTTCACAGAATATAGTCACTGATTCCTTGGACACATTAGTAGGAAGCCTTCATGTGTCTAATAACGGTTCAATGGCAACACATGGTTCATCATCCAAAAACGAGTCATTATGGTTTAGTAGTTCCTCTCTCTCAGACAACAACGGGGCAATTGCGAGTGAACACCGTTGGTTAACAGACTCTATTGGTTTTATCAGATGCAACCCCTTTTACAGTTTGGAGTGTGCTTTGAAGCAAAAATATATGCTCATCAAAATTGAAAATGTAAGCTTTTATATATGACCCCACATTTGCAAAAAAAAAAAAAAAAGATGCTCATGTATATATGATAGATTCCATGGGTGGTTTCAGCAGATGAAATCAAGAAGGCGCTTGGTCGTTTTATTCAACCCTCACCAGATAAGCTTGAACATACCATTCATGTAGGTTTGAAAAAAGAGGGATCCACACTTTTTCTTCTTGCTAAATAGCTCGTATAGGTCATGATGGACACATCCACTGGTAAAACGGATAACAAAGCCTTTTTACAGGTGGTTGATTGTGACTACAATCGTAAACTCATGAATGAAGACCAAACCAGCTATGTAATTCACTGTCGTCGAATCCATTGCTCCCTTTGTCCACAAGACGAATTCTTGAGAGCCTTGTATCCAAGTTGGCCTGGTACTTTCCAAGACGGTAAAGCCCTTTTATCCGAGAATAACGATAAACATCCTATCTTTATCACACAAAGAGAACTACAAAGTCTTGGTAATGTTTGTAGAAATTACAAGGTATCTTTATTTTTTTATTTTTTTTTTTTAAAAAAAAAAAGCCTTCCTATAGGATAACGCTATTTTTTTTTCCAGTTACATTTTAATCGCAAGAGTGGTGAACGACCCTTTCTCTATATGAAATCGCTTGTTCTTAATCTCCCATGGCATCAGGAGCGTATCGTTACTACGGCTCAACGTGATATCCTATATGAATCATACAAGATTATGGCAAGTAAGTTTTTTTTCTTTCTTCTTCTCTTGATAAAATATATCCAACTCTACATTTGATTAGGATATATCGCTGGCTACAGTAAAAAGGAGCATACACCCTTTGATGTAGACACTGTAAGCAGCTTTGTACGACCTGTACTTGAATGTTGTGGTTTCACTCCAAAGCAACGAAGAGCCATTTTGAACGAAGCGTAAGTAACCCTCTTGATATATAAACAAGTCACCTAATTCAGTATATAGAAACCTTACCTGCCCAGCTGAACTGACTTACAGCATCAAGGACCCCGAAATGCCATTGATTGTAGCCGAGTAAATCCAATTCATACGCAAGAAGTTAACATAAAAAATAAGAGTATACTTAATAGTTGATTGATAAACCGTGTTGCCCTTAATAAAGTGACTATTTGCATTAGTAAATCGGTTTATTTCCATTAAGAGGTTTTTCCTATTTAGAATGAAAGCCTACGTATTAAAAAATAAATAACTACTGAATATGTGATTATACTAATTGTAAATATGTTCATAACATTGACTTTAATGTCAATCTATGCATATATAGACATTAGCAATGAACACATAACTTATCAGAGATGAAGATCGATCTAAATATTAAGCATATTGTCAACATTCCAATCCAATTCATATCGAGATAGGAGATATTGCGTAATTTCATTTTTATAGACATTACTATTCAACCATTTAATTATCCGCTATTATTTTGCTGTAGTAAGAATGATATGAAGGATATATTTGCTTTATTAATATTCTTTGGGGTATCTCTTTTTTTTTTTTTTTCTTTATACACATTTATTTGATTTTCTGCAACTTCTTGCCAGCATACTTGAGTTTTGTCTGAGTGCGACCCACATCCCCATCTAGCTCATCCAATATCTGATTCTGTGTCTCCAACTCATGTCCAATCGCAATACCAATCTGTTTTTGTCTAGCTAAAATAGAACTAAACTGCTGGACTTGGGAATCTTGATCTGACATCAGCTCTTGTTGATGCTGCAAGAGACCCTGATTGTCCAATCCACGCGTCACTTCTGTCTCTTTCACCAACTGTTTCGCAGCCGCACCCAACGCACGTCCATTTCCTATTGTGTTGACTCGCTTGGGTAGATCTCGCTTGGCAGGCTCAGGGAAGCCATAATTTTCACCACCATAAAAGGAGGCGGTCTTGTCGCTATTGTTGTCTCCCAATAGACTCTTGCGATCGCCAATATTGTTCATGGGTGTTGTTGGTTTTGTGCTGTTGTAAAAGAGATCGCTATCCTGTCGGCCGGTGCTTGCCAATTTCATTAATGCCTCCTTTTCATCCTTCAATGTCGTCAACATATCCTGTCTTCGACGGAACTCGCCCTCCGACATGCCCCCCTCTAGGGTAGATGCATTGGATAACCCCGTGAGACCACTCTCCAGGCTAGAGATTCGGGAAGAGAGGTTCATCAGTAACTTCTTTGCCTGTACGGTGCAGTTGTGTGAGGCAGAGATCTCGTTGCGTGCAATGTGTGTGCTTCTCTTATTGATCAAGGAGCGAATCTCACGTGCAATATTGGACATGGTGGTGTACTCGTCCAACCAACTCTCCAGCGTATAGCTTGCGCTAGATTCCAACGATTTACCGGTTGGGATGGATAAAAACTCACGCCAGATATCTGTCAACCGCCATCGGTCATCGCGGCAGCTGAGGATACCACGTAAATAGGCCTCAAGACCAAGTCTGCGTTCCTCAATCTTTTCTGGGTCGGAGAAGGTGGAGGGGAAATAGCGCTTGGGTGGAAGTTTGACGGGAGGTTTGTTCTTTGGGAAGATACTTGAGAATTGCATGTCGAGTTTGTAAAACTCTGAATAACGCTTCCAGACCATCCAATTACGAACGGCGGCATGGACTTTGATTTGGTAGACTGTGTGTGGTTTGGGTGTTGGCCGGGATTCGGCTTCTGGAACAAAGATGGCTTGGATCACTTCACTCATTTTGTGTGTTTTTTTAAAAAAAAAAAAATTTAAATAGTTGAAAAAGAAAATCAAAGAAATAGCATTTTAATTTTTTCATAAAATAAGATTTCACATGAGGAAATGGTTGCGTCATATTTTTAAAAAATAAAAGAGCATTAAAACGAGTGTATCGAAATAAAACTCCGTGGGCTCATGTTCATCAGGAATTGATCAAATTACTTCTTTATGAAAAGAACGAGCTTTTTTTGTGTTATGAAATTAGTCAAATTTACAAGCACAATAAACCAGAAAACCTCTTGTTTTGATTAAGGGGAGAGTCATTTATTTAATTTAACAAGGGGATTTTATTTTTATTTTTATTTTACCTTCCTGCTTTCTCCCACTCTATTCACTTTGTTGGTACTTTTAAATACATTCTGATGAAATACTAGAAGAGCGTCATTTGGTTTATCTATCAGATTATTCTGTAGTAGAAATGGTTTCAAGTATTATTATATAAGCACAAGTAACTTGTATGAAATGTTATAACATGGTGTATTTTTAGGTTGACACATCCAAGGAGGGGAAAATAGAAATCCTATAAAAAAAACTGGCCTCGAAGACAAACAAGACTCCATCAACAAAGCTTTGATGTAAGTCGCACTTTATCTAACTCGTATATATATATATATGTGTTTGTAAGAAACGTGGTCTATATAGATGAATATCATGAAACTACTGCACTGAAAATAACTTTGTGTCATGAATAATTGAATCCTCACTTCAATCAAAAAATCAATTCTGGCATCTCTAGATAATCAAACTGATAGAGACTCAAGCTAATCTCTCCGAAAGTAGGGACGTTATTGATTATATACTTTGAAATGATGGTTATGACCTCCTATTCATCTCTCTTTCTGCCAACGACTATTATATTGGTAAAGAAATACATTTATATATCTGCAGCAGCGATACTTTTATCGGCATGGCATCCTCTATCATGCTATTGGAGTGAAGCTATTCTATTAAGGCCAGTTCTATCCATGAAGGCGTTAAATATATAAATACCTTCACCAGTACCACTTTTGTGATAAAGACCTGTCTACAAATCCATTTGATATATACACCCTCTCCTTTAGTCGCTTTCATTTGACTCACACACTTTTAAACGCTGGCACAAATTCAAATAAGAGCGCTCTTATGATATAAACTAACGTTTGACCGAGCATTCTTCCCTTGTTAAAAAAAAACAAGTGTGTTGCAAAGTTGAACGTTGTGTGTTTGTAAAAAAAAAATCATGCACTAAAAATGGATTTTTGTGTCACCGTATGTGTGTCATATGAATCTATTTTTCCCTTTTGTTTCAAACTCATGGCCAGTCAGAAACAAATATTCCGTAAAGGAGTACATCCTTTGGTCACGTTAGTATTACACGTGAACGATTTTAAAACGGACTTGGTCTCTCCCTTTTTTCAACCAACTTTTTTTCCCTTTGTTTTCTTTTTTGTTGTTGTCGTTTTTTTTTGCTCTCTTGGATAATCCATCCTTTCTCTCTTCCTTATTAACAACATCTTTTTCTCACTCACTCACTCACTCTCCTCTTTCTTTTACTCTTCATTTTATTGTATTGGTGATGAACATATGTTAATGTCATAGTATATAGTTCCCTCGTCGTTTTTACTATGATTTTTTTGTATTATTTTTTATCTCTTATCTCTCTTTTGTTATTTTTATTTTGTTGCCAGTAGTATTTTATATGTATAAGCATGAGCAACAAGCTTATTTTCTTAAAAGGTAATTTTTACAAACTCAATACGTAATGACTCATGATTGGTCAAATAACCCGATGAGCAATGATGTTATTTGCGTTTGGGGTGTTGCAAGGGGGGGGGATGATAAAAAGGAAGGGTGAGACTTTCCCTTTTATATTTCTCCTATGTTCTTTTTTTTTTTTTTTACTCCCTTTTTTATTTTATTTTTAAAAAGCAAAAAGTCAAAGACCATCAAAAGAAAAAAAAAAACCAAGAAAAATAGTGTTCTTTTTTTTTTTAAAGAAAAGAAAATAGTGTGTGATTATTCTTTTAAAGAAAAGAAATTATTTTTTTTTATGAAAATGTAAATAGACAAAAAAAAAAAAAGGAGCAAGTTCATTTGAAAAGAGAACGTTAAAGGGATGAACCACCCGAAATCGGAAGTTTGTTTTTTCATTTTCCGATTCATCTAAGCCACTTAAAAAAAAGTATAAATATACCGTCAAGATTGCATGTCCCCCAATTGAAAAAAATTAAAAAAAAAGAGAAAGAAAAAGAATTTTTTTATTTTTTTTGAAAATTTCTTTTTTTATTAATTATTTTTTTTATATATACAAGTCCCAAATCATCTTTTTATTATAATCACACTTTCTATATTTATACAAAATGTCTGGATTCAACATTGCAACCCCTTCTATGACAACACCTGCTATGCAGACACCCTCTATTCCTACACCTCACAACAACTCTACACCATTTGCACTTCCAACTACACCTGCACCCATCGATGCACCAACGCCAAGCAGTCAGGGTAATCCTCATGCTGTTGCTGGGATAACTCCTACTTTACAGTAAGTTATACTTTTTTTTTTATATATATAAAACATACACCCTTTCTTTGTTATTATTACTATTACACACATATTATTATTATTATCTATTATATACCATTCATTATTTTATTTACAACCATTGTATTATATATTCCATTTTTATTAATTTTTTTTGTTATTGTTTTTACCATTGACAATTGCCATTTTTATACATAATAAAACTTAATTTTTTTTTCTTATTTATTTTATACTTATTTCCACTCTCTCTATCCACTACTACTACTTCAACTACAACTACAACTACTACAACTCTGTGTGTGTATCGACTGTGTATGTGTTTGTGTTTGTGTTTGTATCTATTATTATTTGTTATCATTTTGAATTTATCAGAAATATTGTGGCTACGGTTAATTTGGACTGTCGTTTGGATCTTAAAACCATTGCTCTTCATGCTCGTAATGCTGAGTATAATCCAAAGGTTTGTGCTTGGGTGTTTTTACTGCGCTTTTTTTTTCATTGTAATTGTAAAATAACCATTTTTCTTTTTCTTTCCAATAGCGTTTCGCAGCTGTCATTATGCGTATTCGTGATCCCAAAACCACCGCCTTGATCTTTGCCTCTGGTAAGATGGTGGTCACTGGTGCAAAGTCAGAAGATGACTCTAAATTGGCTGCTCGTAAATACGCGCGTATCATTCAAAAATTGGGTTTCCAGGCCAAGTTCACCGATTTCAAAATTCAAAATATTGTGGGTTCTTGTGATGTCAAATTTCCTATTCGTTTAGAAGGTTTGGCTTACTCTCACGGTCACTTTAGTTCTGTAAGTATTTTCAATAGATATAAGTATATTGCGCTTTTTTTTTTTAAACAATTATTATTATTGCATTTCCCCTATTCCCTCTCTATATATGATCGATATATAGTATGAACCTGAATTGTTTCCTGGTCTCATTTATCGTATGGTCAAGCCTAAAATCGTCTTGCTGATCTTCGTATCTGGTAAGATTGTTTTGACGGGTGCCAAAGTGCGTGAAGAGATTTACCAGGCTTTCCAAGCTATATATCCTGTACTTACCGAGTTTAGAAAGCCTTGATTTTTTATATATTTTATTTTCTCTCTCTTTTTTTTTCTGTAAAAATAGTCATTTCTCTCTCTTTTTTAACTTCTTCCCTTCTATGTATCATATATACTTTCTTTTTTTTTTATTATTATTATAACTTTGAAGAATATAACGAAGCAAACCAAAACCAAAAAAAAACCAAAAAAAAAAAACCAAAACAGTACTCAACACTATCACATAATATTACATTCAAAATAAAACAAATAAAGAATAATAATAATAATAATAGCGATTTGTTTATATTACATGCATTTCTCAATGTAAATAAATAATGAAATTCATTTAAATACATAAGACCAGAATCTAGAATATAAAGTAGATAATATCAAATAAAAGTTTTTAACATTAAATCAAGAAATAGATCGCGATCGCTTATTATTTTATTAAATATGTATACAACAACCATTAGACCGATCCATCGGCTCAACAGTAGAACCATTCATCCTAGTGATGTTAGTCTACTTTTGATAGGTCTTCCTTTAATGGCGCTATTTACTTTTTGGTATCAAATAACTCAGCGCTTTTTAGTTGGATCCCCTTTTTCATTGTTTTTGAAGCTCCTATTTTTCTGTATATAAACTGACAGTATATATAAAACAAACTCAGTAATACATTTTTCTTTTTTTATCCTAGTTTTTTTTTTTTTTCGCCTACTTCTTTTTATTACTACTAATATAATATACACACACTATATATATATTTATTTATTTCTGTATCATAATAATAACAAATAAATGGGAAATCAATCCAGCAAATCCTCAGCAAGCAGTAAAAAAAAGAAGGCAAATCGTAGAAAGAGTATCGCCACAGTCACCTCATTTCAAGGTACCTCGAGCTCAACATCACATGGCAACTATGATTGGATTGAAGAGAATCAATACACTCATTTGAGTGAGGGCACCTTGAATGCTGCCCTAAATGCGGCTATTGCACGAACAGATCATCACCATCAAAAGACCATATCATCACCTCCTCCTCCACCACTTGTCAATAGCCGTCGTAAATCCATCACGGAATTCTTCGCAAGAAGAAAGCAGAGCTTATCTACTTTACAACCCATTGAGATCGATACAAAAGAACGTGAATTATATCAAAGACAAGTAAGTTGCGACATTTTTTTTTTCACTTGTATACTCATTATATAAAAAAAAAAGCATTATCTTTTGAAAAGCAGTCGAAAGGGTAATGTATGGGCTCCTATCGAGTCCCCAAAGGTCATTTTGGAATCAGGTACAGGCAATGGCATTTGGGCTTTGGAAATGGCATCACAATACACGGATGCCAAAATCATTGGCATGGATTTGAATCCTCCCACCATTCAATACGGGAATCCCAACAATCTCAGTTACAATCAGACTAATATAAACGAGACTTGGCCCGTCGGGAAAGAGTCTATTGACTAGTAAGTAACAGCTTTTTCTCCTCCCTTTTCTCTCTCTCCTCCAGTTTTATTTATCCATATATATTTATAAATAGTATATTCCAACGGTCTATGTATATACACGTCAATAAGGAACAATGGCCAACTTTAGTAAAAGAAATGTTTAGAGTATTAAAACCTGGAGGTTATATCGAATTGATTGAGCGCGATCTGTGGCACCACTCTTCAGGCCCCGTCCAACAGGCCTTCCAATCATTTTTTAGACAACAGTGCACAATGTTGAACCTTGATGTTGAGCTAACGGATACACTTGAGGTGTCTTTACGGGATGCTGGTTTTGAAGAGATTGATAAAAAGAATTTGGATATTCCTATTGGCGAATGGCCATCAGAACCAGGTAAAACGAAGAATATATGTGAATATATACATGTGTGTGTTTCTAATGTATATATATAGAGTTGAAACAGTTTGGTTTTATCAATAAGGAGTTACAAAAGGCATATCTTAAAAACAAAAAGAATCATTATGTACCAAAATGGGGTATTACTCCTGAAGATTACGATTTGGCGTTATCTGAGGTGCTAGAAGAGTTTGAGGCCTATCAGAGCTTTTCAAGATATACCTGTTGGATAGCAAGAAAACCAATGACACCATCAACAACAGAATAGTGGTATTTTATATGGTAACATATATTTAATGATGTTGTATATATGTTTGTACATATATAGTATATATTTCTCTTTCTCTTCTTTCCTCTCTCTCTCTCTCTCTCTCTCTTTCTATATATATAGAATCTTTTCTTCTTATTCTAATATTATTTATTTTTGTATGTGTTTTATATATATATATATATATTGATATATTCTTATTCTTATTTCTTATTATCGTCTTTTAATGTCCCCTTCTCTCCAAGTCTATATATGCAATTAATAGTAGTGTTGATTCTTATTAATAAAATACGATTATAATGTTTATATTCAGCTAAAATATCCCCTTTAAAAACGCTTTAGCTGTGCCCTACCATCATGTATCGTTTTGATCCTCTTTTTGTGTTGTTGTGATAATAGTAATAATAATAAGAGTAAGTACACATATATAATAAGAATGACACACTATCAATTAAAAGTAATATCTCTATATCTATTCTATCTCTCTCTTTACCTCTTTCTATCATCTGATCCTCCTCCCTGTCTTCTTGATCCTCTTCCTTGTTCAAATATCTCCATTGTAGGCAATTTCTTGGTTGGGCCCTCAGTGCGTACCTGTTGTCTCACTTGTTCAATTTGACTTGCATACTCATCACGTGCCTGTTGCTGAGCAGCGACCTGCTCTTGCACCAAGGTAATCTTTGCGTTGAGTGCATCCACCAGACCTTGAGTGTGTCCCGACCAAGTGGCCAATATATCAATAGTCTCATCCAGCTGGCTGGATCTTACATCTCGACCAATGGATGACATGATGTGCAACTGTTGCTTGTGTTGGTCGAGCTTACCGCTAAGAATGCCTTGGTAGAATGCATCCATGATAAGGTCTTCTAGCTCACGAATAGAGTCTATTTCGAGTGATTGTTGTAGCGTTTGATAAGAGATGACCTAAAATAGGCATATACACGCGTTGATATTATAAATAAATAAATAAATAAAAAATAAAAAATACCTGACTCTTTTCAGAAAGTGTAATGATGGAGAGTTGTTTTAGTTTCTTGACTTGCGATGCTGTTAGAGCGGGCAACTCGTTGCTCTTGGCTATAAGAGAGTATTTTAATATTGTTTCATAAATACTAAAAAAGTTTACCTTTATAATCAGCATAAGAACCATATAAAAATACTTGCAATAACTGATAATAAGGAATAACTTCAGGTAAAGTAGAAGCCTGTTTTTTAAAAAACCAAAAAAAGTTAAAATAGATACGCTTAATAAACAAAGAATAAATAAAACAAACCTCCACTAAGTTTGGTGCTTGGAATAACTCAGTAAAGACATAAACACCAGGAGCACTCAATGCATCGCTAATTAACTGACTGTTGGCTTTGCCTTTGACTGATCTCGACAACAGTAAGAAAGTGTGTAATTTATTCGAAGGATTAAAGACGAGTTGACTCATTTTGGGTCGATGTTTTGAAAGAAAAAGGATATTTTTCAACTTTTTTTTTCAAAAATAAAATTAAATAGCAACAATTTCCTGAGAAAAAGTACAGATTGTTTTATTATCATTCAAATTTAGTAACTACTTCTCATTACAAATCGAACTTTATACGGAATAACACCAGTGATAACACCAGTATCAATGCCACCTTCGCAGTCGGGATAGATAAGCTTACCATCATCATCGATACGTGGCTCAATAGTGCACTTGGAGAAGAGATTAACAAAAATGGCAAACAGTTGAACATTACTCTATTTTATCTCTTTTTTTGTTAGTGCTGTTGTTTATCATTATATAAAGTGCTTCTTTTTTTTTACCAAATGAACACCAGGGCAGCTTCTTCTTCCCCATCCAAAGGAGAAAAGATCACGATTATCTATTTTACCCTTGGTGATTGATAATAGTGTTCCCTTGGTTTGCATATATCGCTTAAAGTCAAGTTTATCTCCATCTTTAATATAGTGAGGACTACGTTGCATGTGATCATAGCTTGATAGAATGGAGGTGCCTTTAGGAATGCAGTATCCATCTACAGTGACTATATATACATATACAATGCGTTATTAAACACCTTTTCCATTATATTCGTATATATACACACTTACTATCTTCAGTGACAAGATGAGGTATACCAAAGGTCGTAGGTGCCCTATATCTTATACATTCAGTCAACGCCGAATGAACAAAGGGGACCTGATCCTTATCACGGAACGTAGGTAAACGGCCATGCTCTCTTTTAAATGCCTGTATCTCTTCATAGAGTTGATTTTGGGCCTCTGGGGAATGACACAATAACGCAAAGGACCATCGAAGGGCATGCTTAATGGGGTCAACACCTGCATCAATAACGTCGTCTTACAACGACAAAAAACATTTAAGGGTCATATCTACATTTTATATGTACAATACAATGACTTACTAAGTAAAATCATATTTTGTTCCTCATCATCTAACCCAAACTCCTCCTCAATAGATCGAATAATATTCGGCGCCTCCTTATTGATCTTGGCCTCTCTTATCAACATGTACATTAATGGATCCCTCACACGCTCAATAAAATCACCCATCTGTTTCTCCATCCCAAAATGCTTGTAAAAGAAGGAGAAGAATGGGAAAAAAATGGGTAAATCATAGGAGAAACCCGTAAAGTAGAGCCCCCTCTCCACCATGTACATGATCTTGTTGTAGATGGGATCTTCAGCAGACTCAAATTTCTTACCGACCGAGACGTGACAGATAACATTCATGGTGTTGAGGACAATGTTCTTGTGCGGGTCGACACTACCCTCGCGATGAGTCTCGTCAACGAGACGTTCAACGAGGGCGCTGGCCTCGGATTCAATAAAGTCATTGTAGAGACTCACGTTTTTGGGTGAGAGGATGGAAAATACTATTTTTTTTTTTTTTCGTTTGTTAGAAGAGAGAGAGAGAGAAAACCTTTTGTTAAATACTTACAGGCGTCTCGCGATTTTCTCCACACTTCACCTTGATCCGCAAAGACGATACCCTTTCCGCCCTTGCCAAAGTAATCCTTCCCAAAGGTACTATGGGGTCGATCCGAGGCAGATTTTCCATGAACCACCATGACCTTGTGGGCGATCATTGGGTCACTGATCATCACCCAGTTTTGGACACCCATTTTGAGTCGAATAATGGGTGAATTGGTTTCTTCGTGCCATTTGTAGACTTGCTTTCCTGGAAGGTCACCTAACGAGAGGGCATGGCCTTTTTTTTAAAAAAAAAAAAAAATGAAAGAAGTTTTTTTTGTTTAGAGAGTGACATATATATAAAGGAGTATTTTTTTTGTTTTGTTTTACCAACAATAGGATACGCGTTACCAGGCGTAGGTATGCCTTTAAATTTCTGTTTGTCTCTTATATCTGAAACGATATGATAGGAGAAATATAAAAGTGCAATAGCGGATGTAATTCCAAGTGGTTTTGAGAGAACCTTTTCTTTGACTTCATCAATGAATGCCATTTTTTTTTTTTTTTTAATATGAGAGAAAGAAAACAAGAAGAAAGAAAATAAAAAGAGAGCTCAAGATTAGATGAAATGCAGAAAGGGTGGTGACAAAGGTAGATCATATGGTGTGCAGTATGTATTAAAAAAATATTCTATTTATGTTTAAAGAATATAAAAAGAAAAGACGGTGTAGACTTCATCTGATGTTCTTTTTTTTTTTGCATTATCCTACTATTAATGGTTACAAATAAGCTGAATCTCTCTCTCTTTTCACTCTAATAAACGAGAATATTCGTTGTAGTATACAACCTTTTTTATTGGTGAGTTATCTGCATGATGAATCACCCCTCTCCCTTCTTTATTATTCACAGCAGTTGATTTCATGCAGAATATATTTGTATCTTTTGCAAAAGAGAAGTGGCGTTATTTCGGCTGATGAAGTATTACTTGTGTAAGCTGATTATATTTCAAAAAAAAAGCGTCAGGTATATCCCATCTAGTATCAACTAGACTGTGTATATGTAAATATATAATGTAATGAATATGTGCTGAGCCTTTTTTTTTTTATATATTTACATATACACAGTCTAGTTGATACTAGATGGGATATACCTGACGCTTTTTTTTTTAAATAAATACAAACAATAAGCCATTTAAATATGTGAAATGACTTAAAGTTCAGCATATTCCTATGAGCCACAAACATATAAGTACAGAATCTTTTTTGTTTTACTTTCTTCTTTTGAAAAAATATACTTCTAGTAAGTGTCATGCAAAAAGGTGTTTTCCCAACATAAACCTGAAAATTGCATAAGGCAAATTTGCATGTGGCATTATCATGTTTAAAAGGTATAGTATATCTTTTATTCATATATCAAAACATCTGAAAGTTTGAAAAACGATATGTACATTCAATCTATTACAGTCTTATTATTGGTTTGATTATTATTATCTTGTATAGTTAAATTGTTCTATATGCTGTTACATTACGATTACGATGAAACACACAATGAAAAGAAAGAATAAAGTGAAAAGATCTAATGTATTCCTCTGATCGAAAATAGATATGGTTTACTAGTTTATATATACTCAAATAGTTAAAAGGTGCTTATCTGTCAAATCATATTATATTAATATATATATATATATATATATTATCAACCAAACACCCTATAATTGAAGCTAGGTTTGAGATAAAGTATAGACTTAAGAACTTTTAAATATATCGAGAGAAAATAAATATAAAGTAACATAAAGACCATTTTTTTTTTTTCAAAAAAATTCTTTTTGAAGTTATTGCGTTATGCTTCTTAAAATGTCCAGTCTAGTTCTAATAGAAATAACATTACTACCAGTACTACAAAATATATATTAGACGAACCAAAAGAGAAAACACCGTTTTTTATGTACAAATAGTGGTGACACATATATATCCTCTTTTATATAATAGCTCAGGGATTTTTTTTATTTTTTTTTGCATTATTAAAGTAAGTATAGAGCCAAAACTAATACTATGTGTATTTACAATGTTTTATGTGTGCGTATATGTTACTGGATTAATTATAGAGCCAAAACTAATACTATGTGTATTTACAATGTTTTATGTGTGCGTGTGTGTTACTGGAATGAAAATAAAATTCCACTAAGGTTGGATATCAATACGAAAAACCATATCGTCAATATGACTTTAGGAACTTGAATGATAATGACTTTACCCGAAAAGTAATATAGTTGTTTATTTTAAATATAAAATAGTAAAAAAAAAAAAAAGGAGATGTGGCTTCAAAACCAACAAAGGTATGTGTCTTTAGAAATAATAAATGGGTTTTTGAAAGAAGAAAGTTTCTTTTTATTAATTCAGTTGTATTCAAGATGATTAAAGATAATCTAACGTCGTGATTCATGAATGGTTAATAAATAAAGATATTATAAAACCGAATAATAGGATTCACGTTAATTATCATCAGATTTTCAAAATATTATGCTTAAGTGACTTTCTTTTATTTCAAATAAACACTATCATATGCTTAAAATTAATGCTAAACTTTTATAAAAGGAGTGTTATTTCTTATATTGCATTGCTCACTTTTACATATATGTAATGATGGTGAATACACAACTTCAGAATTCATTTGACATGATATAATACTAGTGCAAGTAAAAAGTATTTTTTTTTATAGTTTTCTGGTTTAGCATAGAATATATTTTTCTGTAATAAAAATAGGTGTTATTTGTTTATTAGATAGAATAGAAATATGTTATAGTGTTTTAGAAAAAAAAACCATCCACTAGTTTACAATATGTATTAAGAATTGTTATTTTTCGGAATCTATACAACTATATATTATACATCTAAAAGAAATGTATAAAGTATGTATAGTACAGATCGTTATCAATTCAAAAAAAAAGAAAAAAGTCAGGGTGTCCTTTCTCCAACACGAACACCCTATTTTAGTATCCGTTGTAAAGAAGTGACTTGGTATAAACATTGCAGCACAGATGCAGATGCTTTTAACATGTTGTTTATTTATATATAAAAAAAAAACATCTTTTATTCTTAAAACAAACGGCTTTAAAAAAGCAAACAAAGTAGAGTGTTTACACCACCTTTGATGTTTGTTTCCACTATATATATATATATTTAAAAAAATTGAATGTTATTTGTCAAAAGTGGCAGTCTATTTTAAGCTTTTTTAAGAAAAAATTCTCTTGTACACTTTTAAAGTTGTAT